>JANIJG010021917.1:0-49889 GCA_024611175.1 Megaceryle torquata | reverse complement strand
AGAAAGATGGGGACAGACTTTTTAGCAGGGCCTGTTGTGATAAGACAAGGGGTGATGCTTTTAAACAAAAAGAGAGAAATTTAGACTAGAGAGAAGGAAGATATTTTTTACACTGAGGATCGTGAGACATTGTCCCAGGTTGCCCAGGAAGGTGGTAGATGCCCTCTCACTGGAACTATTCCAGGTGAGGTTGGTCAGGGCTCTGGGTAACCTGCTGTGGTGGCAAATGTCCCTGCTCCCTGCAGTGGGGTTGGACTGGATGACCTCTAAAGGTCCCTTCCAACCCAAACCATTCTGTGATTCTGTGTGAGTCCAACCATTAAACCAGCACTGCCAAGTCCACCACTAAACCATGTCCCTAAGCACCACATCTACATAGCTTTTAAATACCTCCAGGGATGCTAAATGCAAAATAGTTTTTTCTACCTTTTTTAAATGAATCAGCCTGAAAGAAACCTTCACCTGAATATGAAAAATATATGAAGTTTTCTCATATTGTCTCCTATAACTAGTAGAGGAACAATCCAGAATTTTATGGTATATTCAATTAATTATGGATTATCTTTAAGTGAATTTTGATTCATGCATTGTAATATTTAGTGCTGTAGGCTGAGTGATCAGTCTAGTGACATTTCCTGAAAGTGATAAGAAGTGAACTGACATCTGACATGTACTGAAGATAACTTGGGAGATAACAAATGTACTCTGGTTTTATTTATTGTTGTGTTTGTATTTAATTTCATCCTAATATGCTAATAGCATTCCATACTATAATTTATTATGTCTGGAAAAGGTTTTATGGTAGCACCCTGGTATTGTATCCCTGTTAAGAGCAAAGGACATCTCCGTGTTAAATATAAACCTTGAAAATATGAGCATTATAAACATAAAATATAAGTCACTCTTAGGCAAGGGACGCCTATTTCCACCAAGCTGAAACATGCCCACAAGTGAGGACACAGATATACAGAGCTATACCCCAATTTCTTTGAGGCACCACTGGAATAAGAGACAAGACCAAACCCCCATCTCCTTTCTCCTCCAACATTTAATAGTTAATTAAACTAGGTGTTTTGAACTTTAAAACAAACCAGGTTTGACACCAATAGATTTTACTAAAAGTGCTCTGATACTCAGCAACCTGATACTCAGGTTGTTTTCTTAAATTCTGGAAACTAGAGCCATTTATGTTTCAGTACCCTCTTGACCTGTGGAGATGGCAACTTAAATATGAAATTTATTTTTTTAAATATGTAATTATTTTTAAGAACTTTTTCTTAAGCAAATCTTAATATTTAGGACCTTCAGCTCATATGTTAAAAATACTAGTAATTTGAATCATAAAATGAGAAACAATAGAAATCATTGTTCATTAAAAAAAACCCAAAACTCCAGATGAACTTCTGGGGATTGATGTATTCTACAACTGAGATGTTATTGCTAGCCCATATATTCACATTCCTAGCATGCAAAACCATATGGATGCAGTTATTAGTAAGTCAAAGCTGCTTTTAAATTATAGTGAATTAAATATTTTTGGACTGTTGGAATTGCAAATCTTTCAGACATATAAAACCAGGAGATATGGTTTGAGTGTGTTTTAATAGCATGAACTACTTATGATTTTCAAGCTACCTTGTAAACTAAAAAGAGACAATGTGTTACAATAACTGGCAATTCTAAAGAGAAACAGTAATATTAAAAATGAAGACTTAGAAATTGCTCCTTGCTCTTTCCTTACACAGTCCTTTCTCAGATAATTATTTTACAATTAACAGTGTGCATTTGCTTAAACAAAGACCTCTAGTTGTATTTATTGATAAAACTGGAATTAAAGTGTAAGAAAAAAAAAAAAAAAAAGAAAATTCACAAATATTTTACTATGAAAAATAGAAGTTGCTACAACTTATATGGAGCAATTGGCTAGACTGAAGGAATCTGACATAAGCAGCAAGAGCAAATGATGTAAATGTCCCATCCCGCTGTCAACCAGAAAATCCCCAAAACTCACTTAACTGCTGTGCTGCAGGAGAGACTGAAAATTCTAAAGTTCTGGCAAGGCTGAAACAGGCTCTGTTGATCTCTCCAAATTGTTCATCATCTCACAAATCCTAAACTGTCTTTGAGTTATCTGGTTATCAGGTTGCACCAGGCATTGCCACAAAGATTTGGCAGCTCCCCGGACCTGTGCCAAATCCCATGTTAGCCCTGAATGCCAGGCTGCTCCAGAGTTAAATATAATGTTAACTGAACAGTGCTACTCCAACAAGCCCTCCAGTGCAACCTGAAAGACAACTGGCAGCAGTCAGGCTGTCAAAAAGAACCCCTTCACTGCCCTCCCCACCCCCCACCAGGTGCAGATGTGTTGGTCCACAGCAAGCAGCTATCACCCATCACCCAGATGCCAGCACGTTCAGGAGCATTATAATCTCATGCAGCAGTTTTCCTCTAGCTAAGACAAATAGCCTCAAGGATATGCTCTGGCACCAGTAAAGTAAGTGGCTGTCACAAACTAGAGAGGTTTGCTGAAATGCTGAGTTGTAAAGCTAAGGGACACAGACTTTTTATTCTACAAGTGGGTCCAGATCTGAATGGGAGAGGCACAGCAGTCACACATGGATTGGGGCAGCTCAGACGCATTTCCCATCTGAAGATCAGTTGCTTACAGAAATTTAGAGTTCAGAAAACCCTCCTTGGAGAGGCCAGTCCCTCCTGTGGTTGAACTGACTTGCCTTGTACTCCTCAACCTTCCCCATGAGAAAGAGAGAGGAGTAGAGTGAGAAGGGGCTATTTGATAACAGCTGTCAGGATAAAAGCCATATCCCTCTTGACATGATGACAGAGGAAATTTTTTCCATAGGATATTCAAGGCTGTATGTGCCTTCTGAACATATTCCCACAGCTATTTCCTGACTGATCATGAACAAGAAAACAAAAACAGCTTGGACCATCGTGGAGGGAGGAATAAATATTTGTAGGTCTAATTTTTGCAAATATGGTTTTGCAGTTTTATTTTTTGAAACCTTTTCTAATAAGATGGCAGCAATAGACTGAAAGGGTAAGAATTTAGAAGTGAGGTAACTGCTTATCCATTTTATTCTAAAGATGTTTCCACTTTAATAGACTGGGTAGATACTAAGACTTGTAGAAATTTCCCTTTCTGTCAATGGCCTTCTGTTCAACCTGTACAAGTCTCCCAGCTATGCTAAGTTTTCAGTTAGCCAAAGATAGTTGTTTCTGAATTCATTCTCTATTTTAACATAAATTACTTATTTCCTTTCTTTTGCATTAATGACTGCTCAAGTCTGGAAAATCTCAGACTGCTCTAAAATGTCAAGATAAACATCAGAAAAATTACATGCATCCACTTGCTCCCTCCAGCTGCTCCTTGGCTGCTCTGAACTGGTGTCCAATCAGCATTGCTGGCAAGAGGATACATATGTTGCATTATACAAGCCAAGAAAAGAGCAGTTTAATAGAACCTCTCAGATGGAGCAGTAGACCAGAAAACCAGCTACATAGATCAAAGCATTTCTAATGTTGCTAGAAATCTGCAAAGTGTATGCGAACGTGCATGTTTACATATAATATATTTCAGTTAAATTACAGAAGCTTGGATATTAGAAGAGAAAAATTTGCTGTTATTTACCAAAAGCTGCTTAAAAACCTTTCAAAAGGGTTTATGGGCCTTTACCAGACATGGAAATTAAAGGTGAACTCCAAATGAAAAAGTCACCCCATTATTTCAACAGGTACATTGGAAGAATTTGAACTTCCACTCCATGGAAGCCATACATGTATACACGTGCAGGACCTGGCTTTGACTCAAGGTCTAGTTCTGCAAGGCACACACTTGTGCAAGAACAGTCTCATCCATTGAGTTCAGTAATTTAATACCACCTGGACAAAAATTTGAGATGAACTTTACCTTCATATCAAGATCATAAAGTGTTCTCTATAGTTTAGGGTGACATAATGATTAATGCAGCCAGGATATAAGCAGAGATCAGTGACTGTCATCAGTCTGGCTAGATCTGGTACAGCAATATTGTTGGAAATCAACACATATAACGTTACTGTGGGATTTTGTTTGTTTGTTTAAACTTTTTATTTATTTTTTATTTAAATCTTTCTTATCTTATGTTGTGTCATATTTGCTAACAAAACTACCTGTTTGTTACTAGATAACTGCTCAGAATCTCCCTGAGGGTAGGGAATGAGGTATCTATTGAAATCTGCCCATGACAACTCTGTTGACTGGCACTTTGCTGAAGAGCCAAAGACAAGCAAAATCTACTGGCAGACAAGAGGTTTTTTCAAGAATAAAAAAAAAAAAAATCAAACCGTGGCCACAAAAACAGCCTAGTCACAATCCTCTTTAAGACTATTTAGATTTTTTTTTTTTTTTTTTTTTTTTTAATAATTTTACCTCACTGGGAAAAAATTCTGCTTTAGGATCAGCTCCAGTGAATGGACCTGCCTTCTTCAGAGGATAGCAGACAGAAGGGTATATTTTGAATTCAACCATCAACTCATCGGTTGCCATTATTGTGTTATAAATAGGAACTTAAATAAAAGCACATATTCTATAAAATCCCTTGTACAGCAGAAATGGAGTACGTGAACACAGAACATACTGTGTTCTTTCCCAACATATCACCACAACCAAATTTTTGAACCCTAAGAAACATCTGACAAACCTCTAATAATACACTGAACCCACTGAGCTTCCCACCATCTTGGGAAAAATCTGTCACTTTGAAACAAGAAATAAAAAAATGTTTCTGCAGATTAAATTGTTTATTCCATTTCACAGATGAAAAATAGTGGAGCTGGCTGATGGTTTGCTATATTGCAAGAGGAGTATGAGAACATGGTGCTCTGAGCCAAGGACATCAGACTGAGAGGTGACAAGATTAAAGACAACAAAACCTCCCACAACCCAGTACAAAGGAGCATCTAAAATATCTACTGTGAGCTGAAGAACAAGGGAGGGGGCATGGCAAGCATTTCCCTAGTAGTTCTGGCTGTTCAGGTTCAACATTCACATTACCTGTCACTTCTGAAGTGAACATGCAAAATACATGGAAAACATGCCAGACTTTGAATCTGCAGTTCCTCAAGACCTATTTACAGTTTATTGAAGCAGATGGGGTTTTTTGTTTAGTTGGTGTTTAGTACTTAGTAAATTTATTTTATCTTTACCTTTTTTTTTTTCCAAGAAAATGGAACATATTACAGAATGAGATAGCCTATGACTGCTTATTATAAATACATACAACAATCTGACAGATCATGTGACTAGAAGTCTAATCTATCTCGAGACGAGTACAGCAAGGAGAGAAATATATACAAAATGTTCCCTGGTTTCTTATGAGTGAGTCTGAATCCCAATTTAAATAAAACAACTCCAGAGATCTCTGGATAGAAGTGCATGGAGGTAGCTCCTGAAGCAAGAAGGTGGGGCCTGGGGATAGTGCTAGGAAAGGGAGATGCTGCTGCATTCTCCTCCACAGTCACCCACCACCCTTCTTCTTCTTTCATGTCCTCCTCTACTCCCACAGACATGGCATTTTTCCCAACCCCAAGGGTGCAGAAAGGGTCCAAGTTTATGGCAGAAGCAGCCACTGTGGGTTGTCCTGCTTGGATCTGGACATCTCCCAGCACATGCTCCTTAAACAGCTCATCTGCATCCCTGCCACTGCAGTCAAATACGCAGCATTGTGGAAGTGTACATAGACTGCAGGTGGCTGCTGTCACTGACAGCTCTCTATTACTCTGATGTAACTTGACCTGGCAGCAAGAAGTTCAGATGCCATCTTGAGCAGCACCAAGACTCTTTGAATCAGCTCTCATGCAGATAATCAGTGTGAAACTACTAAGGCAACCTGCCTCTGTGAATGAGATGCCTCCAGACAAAATCCTTCATTAGCTTGCGCTAGTTATGATCCTATTTCCAAAAAATGCTTTATAAAATGCTTGGAAAGAACATTGCAAATTTTTCATTGCCAAAGCTGTTGTCACTGCAGGGGAAAGTGGAAAGGCACAGGAGACATTCCCCAACCCGCCCTCCCACACTTCATTTACAAACACCACCATCAATCCAAAATGTTTCATTTCCCAAAACTTGGCTTCTTATTTTTTACCTTAGGGAAATCAATGCTCAGACACATTGCAAAGAGCTCCATCTGACAACATTCAAGAGAAATGTTTTCCCATTAGCTCTGTCAAAGGCCCCAGGAGTTTGCATTGGAGAAGACTTAACTGTAATTTTGACAATAAACACTTAGCTGGGATACATTGTGCCTCCTCCTTGCTGCTGACTGCTGCTGGCTAACACTTGCTGCTGTTTTGAGGGATCTGCCACCTGCACTCAGTTTTAGTTAGTCACTGAAATAAATTAATTTCTTGTGCTATTATCTCACAACTGGTTAGGTAGTCAGGATATAACCTTCAAGGTGTAGGGCATAGTATTTATTACATGTATCACTATAGACATCTATGGATATATATAGATGGTCATATTTGGTACTTGACTTTGCTTACTGTTTTCGACAGAATGGCAAACTAGGATCACCTGCTTTACTGTTAGAGAAAATTTTTTTTTTTCTTGCTATTTTTCCATTTAAAATCCAACTGTTTATCTTCAATTAGCAAATATCTGCAGTATCAAACACCAACATTTTTATTGATTTTTTTTCTTACACAAAATAAGATCATTTTATATCCTTTTCTGTCTTTTTTTTTTTTCAGACATACAGCTTACTGGGTATTCTTTAACATATGTAAACACATATATCATTTCAACAGTTCTTCTCACTCAATTCCTCCATCTTCATTGTGTGTCTGTACAGACAGTGTATTCTCTTATCTTTGGTTCAGCCAAAGCAGATTACCATTATTATATCTTAACACATCCTACAGGCTCCAGCCTTATAATGCTGCACACTGAGCATATAAATAATCAATAACATGCCCCATTTCAAATCTCTTACTAGATAGAAACAAGGAACCAGCAAGGAATAGATGGGAGAACACAAGGAAAGAGAGAAAATTCAAAGGCAATCAATTATTATAACATAGCATCTGCTTATCCATGGTTGATTTATTTTTTTGTCCCTTTTTAACTGTAACTACAGAGATGGCTGCTAGACATGGAGTTCAACAGCCAAAGGTTACCTTGACATAAGCTCCTATGAGACATTTCAGCTCTATGTAGGAAACAGCATCTTTCCATCCTTCTGGCAAAACACCAGCAGTCAACAACAGATACACAGGACAGGCCTGAAGCAGTAGAGACAAGTACTTGGTATAAAGTAGCTCATGGCATCCTCTCAGTCTTACCAGCAATGTATAGTCAGGAAAACAGTCCTTACAGTAATATTTTTGGTAGAAGTGTCAAAGTGGACCAGACAGCATTACTGAAGTTGTTGGAGATCACAAGGAAGGAGAGAAGCATACAGGAGCATAGGCTACTTTGGGGGTGGAAGATTTTAAAGCCCATGTTTTGCCATAGTGAATTCAGACCAACTTCTAAATCTGAGGAAATATCTGAGATAAACTGAGATTTCAGGCTAAACAGAAGTCAGCTCCAAAACAGAGAGGTAGTCTGGTAACAATCAGGAAAGAAACGCTAAAGTCTTACTTGTGAACAGCTGGAGTCACCAAGAAACAGGCAGTGAACAACAACTGCTGAAGGACAGAACCAATTTTAGAAATAAAAACAATAATAATCTTGGAAATTAAAAATTTATCCCCATAAAATGTTAACTGGAAATATCCTTACATTCTGAATAAGTTCATCTCACAGCCAGTGTATTCTGGGTTTTAGCCAGTTCACAGTAAAATGAGCCAGTTTTCAATAAGAATACACTTTTTCCATGATTCTACAATTTAGATAACTCATGCAACTGCCAGCATAAAATCTCCAAGTAGTAAGATATTCCAAGTGAGAATTTAAATACAGCCTGAATTATTTTCGAATTAGGACTAAATGTTGCCCAAGCCCTGACAGTATTACCTTGCTCCAGATCCAAGGCACTATACATAGAATCAAAATCTGGACCGGCTGTGAACAAGCCTGCAGGAGTACCACACATATGTTCAGAGTATCATGTCATGGAGGCTCTATCATCCAAGTCTGCTACAGCAAGAAAAAAATATTTATTAAAACTGTGTTTGGCAATAAGTCTGAAAGACCTCAGAGAATATAAAGGCCCTCTTTAGCTGAGGCCCCAAGGAAGGATGGTGAAAACCAGATATCCACGTATCATTGAAATGGATACAAGAGAAAAAAGGTAGACTGGGAAACAACCCACCTCTCAGGCTTCCTTCAGCAGGTAAGCACTAAAGACACCTAGTGACACTGCTTTGGCCAACCCCTCTCCTGTTAGAGCAACAAATACTGTTGGTCCAGCTCTCCCTGCAATACACTATAACCCTCGCAAAAGATAGAGGGATACAATACTTCACACTCAGCCCCAAAAGCATGGTGGATTTATTCAGAGGATGTTTGTGAACCTTCAAGCCATGTTATTTTCTAAGCCATATGATATTTGTAATTCTGCTGAAGTGGTTTGGAAAATAATTTGGATAAAGCTGCAGGCATGAGAATATTCAGAGAAACTCACATTTTCTTCGTGTATGACAGAGGCTATGGGATGATGCAGCAGACATGTTTCCCATTTAGTTCATGTAATTAGTTATGATAGCACAAACCACAACTCTTACAATGCTAAACCAGCTATAAGCAAATGTTTATGCCCACAGTTATTCTATTTAAAAACAATCCAGTAGAGTATAAGTGTAGAACTTGTTAATTTTTAGAACTGAGAGTACAGAAAGATAAACAGCATATTGTCATTACTATGTGCTTTCTAATCTGAACAAATATTCACTGCAGTTTTGCTATTAATAACTACAGAGTGAATTTCCAAGAGAATGGGGATGTCACTTCCCAGACTAGAACATGAGACAGCTGTGGTTTAGTTCTTTGTCACTCTGTCCCTAATCTGCTGTTCACACTGCAGAAAGTTTCTCATGCTTAAATCTTACTTGACTTGTTTTGAAATTCAATTATTAATTACAACACTTTTATATCATAGTGCATGTACCAATTCTGGAGAAACATTTGTCTTCTGCTACACTATTACTGCAACATATGTACTCTCTTGATTTGCCCTAAGAATTATTTCCATGCTTTTTATAAGATACAGATGTTAAATTGATGGTTTGAAGTGTTTCAAACTGGCCCTTCATTCCCCAGCAATTATTGAAATATTGGTACCACATTTACAGCCATCTAAATGTCCTGAAACCTCATATGAACTGGGAAAGTTTGTTGGTTTTCATTACCACCAAAATTTTCCTTTTCCATCTCCTTTCAAAGCCCATGATGAACATACTTGTAAACTTGCTGATGAACCAAGATTCGTGTCATCGTCCCCTCCCCATATTTTTTTGGGGTTACCATGTTCTCCACACACCGAAGTTGCTGCTAAACAGGAGCATTTCTATAGTGAACACAATGTCCCAATTTTTATTTAAACCACCACTGCTCAACTTTATTTACTTAGTTAAAATGCTGTGATTTTAGCATGTTGCTCTTTAGGAGACTCTAAACCAGCTTAATCAGTAAAAACTATTAATTTGAGATTCTGCTATCCCCAGTGAGCTAGGGCAGTGCTTTGTGCTTCCAAGAAGTGCATAGCTGTGAGTGCCCTGGTGTTTTCCAGGGCAAGGGCAGCACAATCACTCCTGAAATGAGATCAGGGGCTTGGAAGGCATTAAAATCAAAAACTCTTATTACATATCATAGGCTTATTATTAATTTTGAGGGGAAAAAAATATTCAGTTTATTATTTCAGATTTCATAAAACCTGAACCAGACCGATAAATGAGTTTAGTGATACGGCCATAAGAAGCATCTAGAAGATAAAATTATCTCCTGCTTAATCTATTTGGACAGCACCAGTTCTATAAACATGTAATGAACCTTCTTTATAAACAACATATTGCTTTTAATCCAGGACACTATTGCATCTAATCTGCAATAATAATTTGGATTAAATAAATCTGTGTTGCAAAGAATCAGATGACATTTCCAATCCCCCTTGTGATAACAGAGCATTTTGCTCCATCTCCTTTTGAAGAAAACAAAGGCATTACTCAGGCTGCTTTAATCTGACAGTGGTCAGTAGGGGCTGTTCAACAAGTTTTTGAGCAAACAAGAATTTGGACTACTATACTGAAGGTTACCCGTTGTACGTAAGAAAACTTAACCAATCCATTTGGTCATCCTTGCATGCGAAGTCCATTCTTCAGCCCTTCTCTAAGACCCATGAAGACAGTAGGAACCCAAATTTACCCCCAACTTAATATCTATAAATCTCAAAAACCTTAATAGGATTTACTTGTCTACTGAAGTAGGAGAATCAAAGCCCTGGTGTGCAGGAATAAATTGTATTTCCAGCTCTCATCTGCAGGACTCGGACAGATTGAGAACAGTACCAGAAATGGCTAGAGTATTGAAAAAGTGATCTGCTTCTAAACCTAAGGCACACACACATCTCTGCATCAGCACATACACACAAGGGCTTCGTGTAATTGGAAAAACAGGTTACATGATCCTATGCTAAGATCTCCCAGCTCTGTGGTAATATATTTTCCTCTTTCTTTTGATTTTCTTGTTTTCCAGATGAGGAGTGAAGGGATAGGAGTTAAAATAAAAGTTATTTAATAGACCACAGAAAAAAATAACGGAGAAGAAAAGATCATTTCTGTAGGCTCCTCTCCTAACTAAATTAACATTAACTTAATTTTGTAAATTCCCCACTGTTCCTGATTTACTGTTTTTCTTTCTACCTGATTTATTTTCCAGACAGAGGACTGTAAAAGGCAGACAATTTTTCAGCATGGTGTCTTATTTCCTGCTGGGTTATTTTGTCTGCTCAAGGAGTCATTAAAACAGAGGACAGAAAAATGAATTTATGTTTCTGTACCTGAAGAATATACATTCAGTCAGGACCATCTGGAGCACAGGGAATGAGTTCTGCACATTATAGCACAATGCTGCAAGTGGCTGAGCATTTTCTTCAAAGTGTGAAGTTTCCCAGTTTCTGTGGCACCCCTTGATGTAATCACTTCTGAACATTTTTCAAAAGCTTTCAATGAAGATTTCTCAGAAGACATTACATTTTACAAGTATGTTAATACCAGGTATTCCCTGCAGTAGTGTATAACAAAGTATGTCCATTTCAACCCCCCATCAGCACCCACTACAAACCCACTTTTTATTTATTGTAAACCATCAAGTGCTCACCAAGCAACATACTGCAACCTGCCTGGTAGGGCATCTTACACATGCACACACGTACACTTTTCCAGCTTTAGCTATTTATGATGACCCTGACAACACCATCTGTAATACTCAGAGTTTTAAAGAAAGAACAGAGATTTTAAGATAATCCTACTGAAAGGTATAACAAGTAGAGTCATAAAGCATTTAAAACTAAAACCTATTAACTTCCTAAAAGAAAAACAAAACAAAACCAAAATAACACCTAGACTAAGATCTTTTAAATTATATCATTACTGAAGCGGGTTTATTTGTTTGTTTTTCATATTCTCCCCTGTATGGGATTTTAATCACAATCCCTCAAGGATTTGCTCTTGCCTTGAACCACCTTCAGTTTTGCTTTAGAAATGGCTTCACAACAAGCGATGTAAATTCACAAAAACGTCATATACACACTCACCATCACAAGGGATCTTGTATGGAAATAGTTTTGCAGGATCAAGGACACGACTGAGTTCCCTGAGAAGGAATTTCAAGGGGGTTTGTGTTAAATAATCTGACCAAGGGACTCTGGAGGTTCTCTTTTCCTTCTCTAATTCTGATAATGGCCAATGACACACCAATTTACTTAGTGATATGAAAGGTATAGATAGAACAGCAAGATTCAATCAGACTTGCAGATTGCTTAGTTTTAATGGCATGCTGAGGGCTGACTTTGATTTAAGGCTTTTGTGGAAGAAGGGACCCTCTGTCCACCTGAGTCCCCCTTAGCAGCTGAGTTGGCTACGTTCAATCCAACTTTAAGTACACATTAAATACAATCCTCTCCATAGTTGTGGTCATTTTTCTGCTTTTCCACTCACATGGGAATCAGATAAGACAAGAAATGAAAACTTTTGAGAGCTGAATCCCTAAGTATTGAAGATTACCTTGAAGGTAATCTTACTGAAAATAGGGAGATTGAATATGCCAAGCAACTATGGGAATGAGTTGCTTAGGGGCAGGAGGACATAAACAAAACAGCACAAGTTGGAAAAGGTTAAGTGTTTAGAATACATTTTCCAATGTTCACACATCTAAATGCTGTTAACATATATGTAAATTAAACACAAATGAAGAGCAAAACATATACATGCATTTGAGCACGTACAAACCTATTCACTACATCAAGACTAAGTATTAAAATGAACTTCTCATTTCCATGCAAACAGTAATTACTTGCCTTGATCTGGAAAACACAGTAATTACAACTTCTAATTCATGCCACCAAATCATTGCTAATGTAGGATGTTCACCTTCAGAAACAAACCAAGCTCTTACACCAAAAGTAAGGCTCAACACATGAACCATGGCTTGCCTTTCTAAGATGTTGCTTGGCATCACAGTCTTTTTACATACTCTATGTTACTTTCAGCTGTACCCACTCAAAGCCCAGAAGCAATAGAACAGAATCAGCAAAATAGCGCTGATATATTTTACCTCTATTATAAAGGTCTTTATTCAGAAAATTATACACAGTCCTTATGTCCTTTCTTCTAAATTAGCCAACTCCTTAGAAAGTAGTGATGTAAATATGAAAGTGCAAGAGTGATCTTACTACTCATCAGTTGTAAGCAACATGCTTAATCTCACTGCCTAAGTATCCATTAGATCACTACAAAATCATTATGTTACCAGATTAGATAACATTTTGAAAACAGTGTCCTACAGCTTGTCCCACAATTATAAATTTAGATTTATAAATTATAAATTTATAAATTACAATTATAAATTATAGATTTGCAGCCTGGAAAGAGTATTGAGGTTGTAACTCCAAATGCCTGTCAAAATCTACTGATAGAGCTGAGAAAAGGAGGAGGGACACAGTGACATGGCTATTTTTGCATTGTGACTGGGACCTAGACCACTCTGAAAGTTATTTCCCCATGCAACACCACTCAATGCAGTAACCTTTGGCTACCTGTCAGAAGGTTGATTAGTCATGGCTTTTTCTACATTTCAAGTTAAGCATCTGGTCTGTTTTATTTTCCTTTCCTGTGGAAAAGGAAGATAAAAGACTGAATTACTAATCCAGAGCAGTCAGTAGGAGTGAGGCATTGGAGTGGAAGTCCTGTTTCCAAGTCTTCATCTGCAGACAATCCCTGCTTGAAAAATAAAACCAAAAAAGACAGCTGCCCCTCTTTTGTTTTTCCCTTCACTCTTCCAAATAGAAAGCAATAGTGAGTAACTGTTCCACAGATGTTATAGGCAAAACAACACGAAAAACAAAACAAAAATGTTAATAAAAAAACACAAAGCAAAAAAATCTGCAAACCAAAACAGCCAGACTTTGAAACAAGCAGGGGAAACCCCAAACATCAGTAGTAAACACATTATCCAAAAATTCTATGCACCGCTACTCTGTACTGGGTGCAGAATGTACAAGAGGGAGAAGCAGTGAGATGAATAGCAAAAAAACAGAAGGCAGAAAAACAATTCCTGTTACCCTCATGTCCAAAATTCTTTGGCAGTGAAGTTATCAGACTCCCAAGAGTGACTTACTGTATTTTTCAGTTACCCTGTCACAGATTCAAGAGGTACATAAAATAGAAGCAAAGTAATTGATCTATTCTCAAGCCTACTGTAGATAGACAAGATGTCCAGCTTCACATGAGGTGCAGAGCTGATGTGGTACCACACATGAACTCCCCTCCTATGTCCTTTCTAGGGGAAAAGTTTGTTTTCCACTAAGCCAAATACATTTCCTCCAATTTATAATGCTCACTTAATGTAATGTTATTATTTGGTACCCTCCAGAAGTTTTCCTCCATCTCTCTGCTTTTTAGCCCTTCAGGGAAGGATAAGAAGAGAAGCTTTAAGGACAGCTCAAATAAAGATCCAAACAAAAGCTCATATACTTAAGCTTAAATTAATGAGATTTTAGCAAAGCAGTAAGAGCTTTAGGCCCACAGAATCAAGATGAGAGAGGTCTGTCAAGGCAGAGACCTACAGAAAAGCTATGGCCCAGCTCCTTTCCTCCTCACCTCATCACACACACTAGAGACAGGACTGGAACATGCCCATGGACATGTTCTTCCAATCAATTCTTCCAAGAGAGATTTATTCTGTGGTCACAAGTCAATTTTTATTGTTTTATTTAAAATTTCTGATGGATTTATTTAATTATGACCAGGTCTTTATCTTTGATAATTTATACTTTATTTTCAGCTAGGGGAAAAAATAAAAGGGAAAAAAAAAAAAAAGAATGGCTCACAATTTGGGGAGTGCAATGATAATAAGGAATATCTGAGTAGTCACACAGTTCAAGAGAAGCTATTCTATTTGGAGAAAAATACACAAAACCTTTTTGTAATGTGGTAATATTGTGCTGTAATCTGTGCCAAGATAAGGATCTAAGTACATAAGGAAAGAGAAATTATAGAACCAAAACTGGGTGGAGAGAACCCTTTGAAATCTATTAAGAAAGAAAATGAAAGCAATACAATAAAGAAAGAAGAATTATTAAAGATCATTGATCTCAAAGTCCTGCTAAAACACGTCTCCCATTGATTTGGGCCTTCTATGATGCGAGAAAAGGTACTTTTTATAACACGAGTTTATTGGAGTGCATGAAACCTCTAATCTGGGGAAAGATACCAGGTCAGTTTAGTGTTAAACAGCATCATTCCTCAGGGAGTGCCTGAATTTCCCCTTCCCCTTTATTAGGGTAACATGCAGGTAAGTGATGGGTTGTGATCCTCAGATTTATTTTAAGTAGGGATGTTCATGAAAGCTATCCATGAACAGCGCAGGCCCCCTGTATGGACCATCAACAACAATCCTGTTAAGTACACCTCATCTTTCTATCACTAAGCTTGCTGTAGAACTGTTTGCAAAAGCTTCTTGCAGGGCTGAAGGAGTATTTCTACTTATTAACATCTGAAGATCAACCCAGATGACTGGTTTCCAGAGCTTTAAACAGCACAAAAATAGTGAAGCACTCACTACTTTTTCATCCTTAGAAAATGCACTCTGTGCCTCTTTATCCTTAAATCACCTGCAGTGAGAGCTCAACTCCCTTCTTCCTTCCCAGCTGCTACATAGTTTCTGAGGTGCTTTTTGATCAGCATATAAGGTACCTTAATTTTGCTGTACCTTATCCTCATTTTAAAACAAACTAGAACAATACACTGCTATTATATTCAGTCCTTGACAGCTGTCTTTTGATGAGATACACTGGGATCAAGATGACTCATCTTTCTGTCAGTACATATATCCCTCTCTTAACAGGTAGTAAAATTTGTTCAGCTCTGTTTCACAGGCAGGTCAGCACCAGCCATCTCAGCACCTCTATCCAGCTCCTATCTGCTACAGGGGTATTGCAGGGGCTACACAGCTTATGGTCTTGACTGCAAGATCTGATCATTTACTTTGATATCTGGATAAAAATATTTTTCTACATCATATCTGTGCCATTCCTGGCAAATAAATCATTACCTTGGGGAGATAAGTAGCAAACTATTTTTCTATGTGCCATTTTTCTGCTCTACAATAAAGGGAGCAGAAAGAATAAAGCCAGGCTGCTGCACCGGTGAAGGAGCCCACAAGAAAGGCAGGCAGGGAGCTGCAAGGATGGCTCAGGTCCTTGGAAAGTGCAGCCACAATAGAGAGGGATTCCACTCCACTGCTCTACATGTTAGGAGGGATACATGATAACTGACATATGATTTGAAGACACTTTCTTTTTTTCTTTTTTTTTTTTCTAGAATATGACTATTCAAAGTCCAGTGTTTCAGATTAGCACTTGCTGTTCATGCAGCTCCCCCAGCTCACTGTCTTTGTAGAAAAGAATCCAATTCTCAGTGCCAACCATGCATTTTTCTCCTTAAGCAGATATTCAATAAAACCCCCACCTCTGTACAGCCAAAACAGCCATGCTGACAAAGCATGTAATTGGGTTTACACATAACAATGCAAACTTTGCATCCCAAGATGCAAAATCAAGCAGATGGAAGCAGATGAGTGGGGTGAGACACCATCGGCCACAGTCCCTGCCAGGTGCCATGATGTGACCTGGCACTAGACAGGGAAGAGTGATCCCATGGGGAGGACTCTGTGTCCCCAAGAAATAATGTATTTTGAAACTATAAGCAATAGTTCCCCACACTACAGGGTTATGATGATCTTTGTATAAATAACTGAACACATTTTTCTGAGGAAAGACTAATCATTAAAGAGAAGCCTCTTAAGAAAAGACAAAGTCCACTGTCAAGGAACAATAATAACCTGTAAATTTAACTGGGCCGTCTAAATGATACACCTTCAATTTTCAGTGCATTTTTGTGCTCCAGAAATTTACTTTCCCTCAATGAACCTCCTTTTCAATTACTACTGAACTAACTACTAGCTACTTTTTTTCAGCCACCTTAGTCAAATGTAACTTACAAAACCCAGTGCCTATTCTCATGACTTTTTCACAGCCCTATATTGAAAAATATTTAGAAGAAAGCTGAAAAACAGTTCATGTATCAGGTTACAGTAAACCTCTTCTCTACTCTAGAGAGCAGAACAAACTGTTCACAGAGTTCATTTTATTATCTGCATTATTAGCAGACAAAAACATCTTTCAAATACCTCAATACCACGCAGGTATTTATGTGACAGCTATGGTTTAAACACTTTTTAGTGGAAAACAGCATATACTGAGTAGAGGAACTTTCTGATCTATGTGTTAGACAAGAAGTGCTTAGAGAAATATATTCAACATTTATTTTTTATAATGCTATTAAAAGAGGCTGTTGCTCTTTATGAATAGTTTGCAGCCATGAGGAGACCTTAATTTTTTAAGTTAAATCAGGTGTATTTTATATGTATACATCTAAGCATTTGCTGTATCAACAACTAATTGATATCCAATTTCACATGTGATTTGATATTTTTTTCCAGAATAACTCTTACATTTATAATAATGGACAAATCTCAGCCTCTAATATGAAACTAAAGCACCAAAATGACTTCAGAAGCTACAACATTTTTAAGCCATTTAGGAAATCAAAACTCATTTTTACCTCTTGCCAGTACTAATGATCAGTCAGCCTCTGATCAAGGGTCATGTCCTGGATCTGTCACTCATGACAAATATATTCAGCAGACTAACTCAACTGAAACCAGAGAAAAATAGTTGTGTTTTCTTGTGAGCAAATTCTGTATGACAAAAGGAAAGTCACTTCAGTACACCAATATTTTTGGGGGTCACAGTCAGTTACCAGGGCATCACAGTTACTTTTAAGCATTAAAGGCTCCAGTTCTTTAAGGCAGATTTAACTTGCAGAGGGTCTATCAAAGAGCACACGTTGAATGTCAAAGGACAATTCCAAACCCTACTGCTGATGTTCCAGTTTAGTTTTCAATCTTAGGAGGGAATTGCTCCTCTAAAAACAAACTCCCCAGTGAGGCCATAGGTCTGTACACTGAGCTTTTCTCCATTTCATGCTCCTTTATTTATTTCTTTATTGCTCTCATTTTATTATTTAAAAATGCTGAGACGTTAGAAAGAGTGTGATCAAGTCAATGTGTCAGGCTAATATTTAACCTTAAATTAAATTCTCACAGATAAAAACGGAGCGTACTACAGATTTCACAGCTAAGTTCCCTGCTCCAGCCTGCCTGACAGAAGTATCAGTAGCATCAGGGTCTAAATGCATTTGGCACCTTCCTAACTCATTTTTTGCTGTTTTTTTTTCTCCTTAGAAGTGAACTGGATTTAAAAAAAAAAAAAAAAAAAAAAAAAAAGGCTCCTAAGTGAATAGTCTTTCTGTTTATTCTTTGTCACTGATGGGCTACAGATAAGGTTCAACTTTACTGTCAATTATTCAGAGCAACAGCTCTAGAAAACCAGAAACCTCCATCAGAGAATTATCCAACTGGTGCAATGTCAAACTTTGTAGCTCCAGAAGTCAAAAAGTTTGTGGCTTGGGACTATGCTGTTTTTGCAGCACTGTTTTTAGTATGTGCTAGCATTGGAGTCTTTTTTGCAGTTAAAGAAAGGAAAAAGAAAACATCAAAGGAATTTTTGGTGGGTGGTAAGCAGATGACATGTGGACCAATAGCTTTCTCTCTCACAACAAGTTTCATGTCAGCAGTTACCGTTCTGGGGACACCCTCTGAAGTTTATCGCTATGGAGCGTCCTTTGTGCTGTTCTTTCTTTCATATGCACTTGTCATCATTTTTACTGCTGAACTTTTTCTACCTGTATTTTACAGATCTGGCATTACAAGTACTTATGAGGTAAGTAAAAATTATATGAAAAAAAAGGGCACTTCTAACATAAAAGTCAGTATCATGCATATAGATATTTTTAGAGAAAAGTCTCTTGACAGAAGAGTTTATGCAGTGTTTCACAGAACAAGTGTATTGATACATTAGTTAATTTCAGAAATGGGCTGAGTTATATCACATAAGTTGAAAGCACAAATTAAGGGCCAGAGCTCCTGTTATGCATATATAGCAAAAATGGGATAAGGTTTTACACATGTGCATGAAATTAAAGTTAGATCTGGGAAATATTTGTGTATCCAAATGCTTCCGATCTTAAAACGAACTATTTGACTGGTTTATAGAGCAGTCATTAGAGACCAAAAATAACAACATTCTATAGTACCCAATTCAAACTTGGTTTAGATCTGGCAGGTTTTGTCCAATACACTATAAAAGTGAACTATTTAATATCTAAAAAACTGAAGTGGGAGGAAGTGATAAAGATGACAGTTCCCTCTCAAAAATCCAAACCAAAACAACCTATACTCACCAACCACCAGGGCTCAGGCTTAAAACCTGTGGTTTTGGGGCTAGAGATCTACTCAGCTCTGCAGTTGTGGGGTAATTGGGAACACCTCTCTACATCAACCTGTAAGTCCATAAGAACCCCACTTGCCTCTTCGTTGATGATGTGCAGATTTGGCTTTAGCAATTGAGAAAGCTAGCTTAGCTCAAGTGCTGTGAAACACTACACTGCTCCTTCTGCACCACCACTTTTGTCACTACAGGAATCAAACTATTTTATTTCTCCTAGAGATGACCCCAGATTTCCTCTTCACATAATTGGAATGTGCTTTTATTTGATGTGTAAATTTCCTTGTAGCCACTAGGCTCTTTCAGTTATTCCTGATACAAAGTAGATACCATGTATTGCAACACAAAATATAACTTCAAATAAATTCTACTGATGAGAATTTCTTAAAATGTAATTATCTCAGTGTGTGATAGCAGCCATGCTTTCCTGTTCATTACTTATAGCAGTAGTGCCAGTTGCCAGTAATTTAACTTGCATAGCAAGCTGTTACTCAGGGTGAACAGAAGGTTAATAGCTGTGTCACAGATGCTATGTGTGCAATTTACTGCGATTCCTCTTTTTTTCTAGTATTTGGAGTTAAGATTTAACAAGATTGTCCGTCTTGCTGCAACATTGATCTACATCCTGCAGACTGTAAGAAGACACTCACTCTTTGTTTATGCTAATTTCACTCAAACAGACTAGTCTCAGACTGCATATTTTTTACATAGAGATGTTTTAATGAGTATTCTGTCTTCCTTCAATTTTTTCACTTGGACTATGTATGTTAAAAAAAAAGAGAAAGACAACTTTCTACCTTTCTCCTGTTTAGGATAAAAAAAGCCATTTTCGTTGTCTTTGACACTTGGATGTTGTGCTGTTTCTCAAATTCTTGGCTCATTACGTTCCCTTGAAGTCTCTCTCCAAATCAGTGGACTCTGTCTTTCTTGAGGAGCTAGATGAGCTGTACTGGGTACATGTAGTTCACTAGTTACCCATTTATGACAATGAAGTGAAGCTATCCCATTTAAAAGCTGTTGCACATGGCATCTCCTGGGGGAAGGGCATTACCCACATAGCTCAAGAACCATGATGGTCCCAGAAGGGACCATCTCACAAGATTACATTAGTTATGTGATGGAAAGCTGAGATTTGATGGGATATTGGAAGATATCCCTTTCTACATTAATTCCATTTTATTAATTCAAAACTTTTAGCAATATATTTGAATGTGTAAAGCTTTCCAAGCTTTGTTTCTCCCTCAGTTCTATAAGAACATACATGTAAAGGACATTGAGTCAACTACTTTGAAAGGGATTGAAAGATACAAGGGAAGTTTAATTTCCAAGATCAATCCAAGTTCTCTCTGCATCACTGTTTGTGTTTTCCCAAGAACTCCTCCTGCCATTTGACTAGGATATGTTTGTCATCCAGTCATCTTAGCAATGGGTGAAATCAGTAATACCAAGACAGATAACAATCCTTCCATCTGAAAATAATTAAATAAAAGATTTTTATTTTGTAAAGGCTGAAACAGAAAACCATATATGATACAAGCTGATATAAAGACACCTCTAGATCTGGTGTTTTGCTCCAAGTCCTATTTAAAATAGAAGCCTTATCACTGAGCATTCACATACATGTGGTATATTTCATGAACTTTTTCTCCTTCAGATCCTTTACACAGGAATAGTGGTTTATGCACCATCACTGGCACTCAACCAAGGTGAGTTCCCGTGCTGCATTACGTAGCCACACCAAATAACTGCACCACAAGACTATCAGAATAAATGAAGTGAGGAATATAGATAAAGAAATCTTTAAAAAAAAAAAAAAAGTAGGAAGGTTTTTGCTTGGGCCTTACAGCTCTCTCTCACAGCAGTACATCAGCAGGAGCCCTGCGTTTACTGTTCTGCTCTCCTTGCACTCAGTAACCACCCAAAGAGGTTAGCAACAAACAATTTCTCAACATCCTGACAAAGTTCACAGTACAAGCTGATGATCCAAGACTCTATTCTGTACTTTGATTCCCTCCTTCCCCATATCCTGTGTTCAGGTTCCCATAGGCATAAACCTTTCCCTGGAGCTGAAAGCTGTGCTGCTGTCTGTAATTAATCACACTTCTGTAATTAATCTTTGCAAACTAGCAAATCAAAACTAGCAAAACTAGCACAGCATCCATCACGATAGATGAGACTGTCAACTTTACTGCCATAGGACATATGGAATCACTGTGGCCCGACTCCTGACTTCACCAAAGCTGACTGTGAAGAAACTGGAAGACTCTTCATTGTTCATCCAGTTTGCCCAACCCCATCTCTCACACAGAGCCAAGCTTCCTTCCTTTGGAGCCCAACTGAATTTTATGTGACAGTCCACATTTGTTATTAGGTGATACTAACTTTGCTAGTGACAAAACCCTGACAAATAGGTATGCCCTCACAAACTGTGACCAGTGGGAGAAACTTCAATATAAGCCAAATCAAAACTTGTACATCTTGTATGAAGCAACTTTATGAAGTTAAATGAATATGCAAAACTGTTTTAATGAAGAACATTTTAGCATTAAACTGTTTCTAGTTGCAGAGAATAGAATTTAGTCTGGGGTTGTTCTTTTTTTTCTTCGGATTCTTTGGAAATCTCTGAAGAACTTGATTTCTCAAGAAAAAAATCTGGACTAAGCACATAAGGAAAGCATTGCTTATGAAGTTGTTTCCCATAGAAATGATGCTTATGTATTCTTCTTATGTATTACCTCTGCATTCTTGAAAGTTAATTGAGCCCAATTTGCAAGGGAACAGCAATTCAAAACAGTATCCAGTAGTGTTAAGAAACCTGAACAATACAGCAAAGCTCCTAATAAACACAAAAGATAAAGATTAGTAATTGTTCACATCCTTCTAAGGATAAAGGATCACAACTTTTCTGTTAGCACCCAGATGACCTACTCCCATTTCACTAACCATTTGGTCTTCTTTGGTTTCACAGTCACTGGATTTGATCTCTGGGGCTCTGTAGTTGCAACAGGAGTTGTCTGCACTTTCTATTGCACTCTGGTACGTAACAGGCATAACTGAACAGCTGGAACACAGGCTGTTAACCCAGATATCTGTTATACATGACAGGTTATCACAGAAGGACACCTTCTAAATACAGGCTGACTCACTGAAGTTTAAAGTAGGAGAACACAGAGATAAATTTATTTTAGAGTCTGTGGTATAAGTAAATCTAGTTGGAAAAAAAAAAATTCTTTCAAATACTCTGCTGCACGTCTCAGGGTTTAAACCAGACAGCTTGAGGCAGAGTACAGATAAGGAGGTGATAACCTTCTGCTGCCATATTAAAATTTTAGAGAAGACGATTCTTCTTATCTATTCTATCTATCCTATCTATTCTATCTATCCTATCTATTCTTACAAGTTATAACTGAAAAACATTGTAATGAAAAATGGTCCTCTGGTGTCACCCTAGACCAAGAACAGAGTGATAAAACCTAGGAAGGATGATCAGCAGGTCATAGAGAGTTTTGCTTCTCGGGGGAAGCAAAATGAGATTCAGGATTACAAAAAAGACAATCACAGTGGAAAAAAGCAGAGCCCTAGGGCTCAGGACACAACCTAGTTTCTGTTCTTACTACCACTAATGAAATTTTTTAATATTTCTGTCCAGTTTTATTATGTTGCTCTAGCACATATTTGATCAAATGTGAAAATAGCTATGGAAGGAAGCTGAATCACAAATTTTCTGGTGTTAAGCTAATTGTGGACTGCTGGGCTCTGAGAAGCATAGAGTGCTATGGGAAGTACAAATAGGGCTGCTCATGTTCCCTAAGCTTCTGTTCCACACCATGATACCTGAGAACATATAGTTTCTGTTTGTTTTAGGGAGGATTAAAAGCTGTTGTCTGGACAGATGCATTTCAAATGATTGTCATGGTGGTTGGCTTCGTGACGGTTTTGATTCGAGGAACTACTCTCAATGGTGGCTTGACCAAAGTCTGGGAAAATGCCTATGAAGGATCACGACTAAACATATTTGAGTAAGAATCAAACGGTGCAAACCTTCCCTTTTTGTATATTTAATGTTTAGAAACCTCAGTAAGCAAAAAAAATACTCATTATATTATCAGCGAACAACCTCAGTGACTCAGAAAAGCCTGTTCTCTATTTCTTCAGTTCTTGAGAATGAAGCTGACCTTCAGAAAAGCTTAACTTCTCTTTCTGTTACCCTCTTTGAAGCAATCCAAGCCTCACTGAACTCAAACAGATCTTTACCCTTTTTCTTTCTGTAGCTACAAACACAGCCCAATTATTCCTTCCAATTGAACACAACTTTCATTTTCTCTTCATGAAATTGAGGCTTCATTTTAAGTACACTTACCACAGCAGCTAGCAATGGTCCACCAGTGCACTGGGATAGCAAACTGACCTTCCTTTGGCTGCTTGTGGTCTTGACTGAGAAAATCATTGATCAAGGCAAGTCACTGACAGAACCCACCAGCAAGATCAAATGTTATCTGCTACATCTATCAAGATGAGCAGAATTGCAAAGACAACAGATGCAAGACAGAAAAATGTACTGATTAAAATTACTGAGTAATGAAATGTTATTGTTAAAAAAAAAAAAAACCAAAGCAAAACAACTAACCAAAATGAAACAAAACACTGCAGCAGAAGCAATTTTATTTTTTGTAAAGGAAGTAACAGATCATGATGATGTAATTAAGTTTGGAGGATTTTTAGAGTTTAGTAAGTGGCTTTGCTCTTTGTAGAAGATAGGGTCCCAGGCAGGATGGCTTGCAGGTCTGTGGCTGTAATATTACACAGATCTGAAATCTGAGCATAAAAATCCTTATAAATGTGAATTATCTCAATTGGTCCTCTGAATGAGTCTGCATGATACATGTTTATCCTGACTTGACAGTAATGTGTTCCAATATAAAAGTAAAAACCCTTCCATTTCTGAATCTAAACACATTAGATATTGTCTTTGCTGGGAAACAGTACTACCAGTGCAGCATTTGTGGTTCATAGGACAGGATGAACAAGATAGCTCTGAAAAATCATCTACTTCTTACTAAATCAATGTGTGCTTAAGTAAGTGAACTAAAAATTGAATCTCTTTTCTAGCTTTGATGTGGATCCTTTGAGACGACATACCTTCTGGACAATTGTTATTGGGGGAACCTTTACATGGCTTGGGCTCTATGGAGTGAATCAGTCCACAATACAGAGATGCATTTCTTGCAAATCGGAAAAGCACGCTAAACTGCAAGTTACCTGTCATTAGTCTTTGAGCAATCAAACCTACTGACGTGTAATTATATTAACAGTTTATACGTTATGTTAATTAAGTATCAGGATACCATTGGGTGGCAGTAAGCTAATTTTGCCCCGGCAGTCTTACTTTCTCTGTTCCTAAATGGCATAGGTAAATGTAGCTAGCTACTAATTTTTTTTTATTTTCTGTATCTATCTATCATGTTTACAAATACCTGAAGGGTGGGTATCAAGTAGAAGGGGCCAGTCTCTTTTCAGTTGTGCCCTGTGTTAGGACAAGAGGTAATGGTAGCAAGGTGAAACACAGGAAGTTCCACCTTGACATGAGGAAAAACTTTGTGATAGTGACAGAGCACTGGAAGAGGCTGCCCAGAGAGTGGAGTCTCCTTCTCTAGAGACTTTCAAGACCCACCTGGATCTGTTCCTGTGTGTTCCTGTGTTGGCAGGGGGTTGGTCTCGATCTCCAGAGGTCCCTTCCAAGGCCCTACCATTCTATGATACTATCTACCTCTTGCAGTTTATTAATTTGGCATCAGGCTGACAAATTAATCCTCAGAAGCAGAGTATGGAAAAGGTGCCCACATAGAAGTTGCACTATCTACAGCTTTGCTGGAAAAAAAGTATTTTTTGGAATTCAAAAATTCAATTGGAATTATTTGATTTGCATTTATTGTATTGAATTGACTGTTGAGTATTGACTCTATTCAATAAATATTCAAAATTCAATAAATATTCCAATTATTGAAATTTAATTTATACTGTATTAAAGGTAGTTATTGATTTAACAGGGCACTACAGTACAAGGTATGATCTAAAAATGAGATCAATAAGTTATCTTAATAAGAAAAGTTACAATCAATGGCAAAGAAACTGGCAACACTTCGCAGTATAGATACATATATCTAGCCTGCTAATTTCCTCAGTTTCAGTGTATGTGCATAGCTATTCACGTTTTACTAAACCACCAGATGTTTTTCATACACCTAGCACTAATTGCTTGTCCAGCTGGCTAAAGTATAAACGTGGTAATTTTTTCCTTCTTTACAAATAGTTTGGGTTTTTTGCTAGCTGAAATCACATTAATTTTACTTAAGGTCACGATGGACTAAAAGAATTTATTCTATAGTCTCAGTCTCTAAAAAATGTTTGGGTGTTGCAACAGTAATAACATCTCCAGTAACATATTCTGAAAGACCTTTGAGTCTCATTAGGACAGCTCTGAACTGGTCCTAGCAAGAGACTTTGCATAGGTGACATCCAAACACGACATAGGCTGTATAAATCTGGCAGCTCCCAAGATGTGCAGGATTACTGAATCACAGCCAAACAAACCTCTCAAGCAGATGATGTCACCCATATCCACTCTGTGGACTAGTGAAAACTGTGTTACTTCACAATGGCAGTATTCCAACCACAACATAATCTATGCAAAATAATACTCTGTGTGGGTTAAAGGGAGAACAGCAACAATTCCCAACAGACAAAAGCCTGCTCTTACAGGATACAGGAGAAACAGACCCAGTGCTCAGTGCAGTCTGTTCTACATACAAGTTATTGGTCTTATATAAGTCTCTTCTAGCTATACAGAGTTCCTAAAACCTCGCCCAAGAGCATAAAGATGATGTATTTTTCCATTTGTTTTTAAATCAGTATCACACACAATTTCTTACCCTTTCTTATCTATGCCTTTAAGAGTGTATATATCGAGCTTTGGTTAAGATGCCACTCTAAAAAGTTATGCATGACTAACCTGTAACAGCTTTTCCATATTTATCTTATATTAAATAGAATTTCCCTCCTTTGTTCTAGGGCACTTTACCTGAATTTATTGGGACTTTGGACAGTCCTGGTATGTGCAGTGTTTTGTGGTTTGGTGATGTACTCACATTACAGGAATTGTGACCCTTGGACTGCTGATTTCATTTCGGCACCTGATCAGGTACAGATACTCATTATTATAATCAGGAGCCACTTTGGGCTCAGACATATCATGTATAAAGACAGTTTCAGTTTCGCGGGATGTTTTACACCCTTTCAGCACTGAGGCACTGAGATAGTTGCTAAACAAGGACTAAAAATATATGCATACTGGCTCTCCTACAGTTTTAATCTGATTGATCACTTCTGCCAAAGGATATCACCTTCACTCAAAAATCTGACACCTCTTGTTAGTTGGAAGAAAACCAGAATTTAGCAATATGCTCAGAAGCAGTTACTTCTTTCCTATTACCCAGGAAAATCTTAACTAATTGCTTGTGTTGTTCTTCTGCTCCTTCTACCCCAGCTCATGCCGTATTTTGTTATGGACATTTTTTCTTCGAAGCCAGGAGTTCCGGGGCTGTTTGTTGCCTGTGCATTCAGTGGAACACTAAGGTCTGTGAATCTGAAAAGACACTTCAGCTCCATTCAACTGCATATCCTTTGATTTGTGTGGGAGTAATATTTTTATTCTGGAACGTGTCTATATTTTGAAGATCTTTGCAGACTGGTAAACCAAAGGGTCATTTAGGATGAGTATCTTGTTCTGTGCCACCATGAAGCAGCAATCACAGAGGGGACAGAAACCTCACCAGCATCAGCAGTGTACATGAAAAATACTATAAAAAGTACATTTCTTGAAGAGTATTAGTGCTGAACAAGAAGAAACATTTTTTTACAACTTCATTTCAGCTTATATTACTTCCTATCTACTCAACATTCTTCTCCCTTTCTATAGCACAGTAGCTGCCAGCATCAATGCTTTAGCAACTGTTACCTTTGAAGACTTGGTCAAGAAAGGTTTCCCAAACCTCTCTGAGAAGATGAGCACATTGATCAGCAAAGGCTTATGTAGGTACCCCACATGGGATCCATTTCTTTAACAGCAAAGGTTTCCTTCCCCCCAGTTACTATTACTACAGGAGAAAATAGGGCAGGATTTTATATACTCCGAGTCTTGAAAGTCTCTGCCTCTCATCAGATTTGGAGAGCTCAAGACTACTATGGAGTTTTGTCTCCCACAAAGTTAAAACTAGTGTCAAAGAAAGCAAGCCATATTGTTTACCATTGCACAATTAATTTTATTTTAAAAGTGTTATTTAAAGGCATCAGAAAGGGAAACATTTCTCCATTTCTACTTCTAACTTAATTTAATTGCCAAGTTCTACTTCATATGAGAAAGAAGAAAAAAAAAAAAAACCACCAAAAACCCCTTAAGGCTTCACATAAGATGCTGCTGTGTGCTTAATGGTCCACTTTAAACATCAAACCCCAAAATGCAAATTCCTCCATGCCTGATCACCTCAGATGCTAGATGAATTAGTTATTACACACACACTATTAACCAACACTGACAACCTCACTGCTGGATCTTTTCCAGGTATATTATATGGTGTCCTGTGCACTTCAATGGCTGTGGCAGCATCACTGCTGGGAGGAGTTGTGCAGGTACCTCTTGTTTCAAAAATGCAATCAACTGAACATGAATTAACAGAAACACAGTGAACTGAACAAATAATGCTGACAGCCTTGGGGACTGTTAGATTCCCAGAACAGTATTTGTGGACACTCTGCTGAAAGGAATAGTTAAGGAAAAAACCCTAAATCATAATTTCCCTAACTCCTTCATTATTTACTCACTGCTGCGAAACAATACCAAGCATGATTCTCTTTTTAATTGTGCACTGAAGTCACTGTAGGTCCCTTCTCTCCCACCATTTCCCACAGAAAATTACAGACCGAAACCAGAAATGTGCATGCTCCCTCCAGCTGCCGCACTAAGCCCCCGTCTGTTTTCTGCGTCCACAGGCTTCCCTCTCCATCCATGGGATGTGTGGGGGACCCATGCTGGGGTTATTTACCCTGGGAATTGTGTTTCCTTGTGCTAACTGGAAGGTAAGGAAAAAAAAACATTATCTAAAAGAAAATTTCTTGGTGGTGTTTGGTTAAAACTCCATCTGAAATATTGTTTGGGTTTTGAAAATTTGGTCTCTGTGTTGTTTTTGAGATTGAGAGCCTAAGCAGTCCAGGATCTTTCTAGATGTCCTTTTTCCCTATCTGCATTTATCCCTTTACAATTTAACTCTATGCAACTGTGGAATAATTGGTGGTTAGATCCACAGAACGGAATTTTTAAAAAAATATTTTTATTTACGAGTTTCTTCTCATTCATTAAAAAAATAATTTAAAAAATTCAATAATCACTCCAGCCTGTATTCACCTTGGGACACACAGAATGATTTCAATTGCTCTGCCTTTGCTAAATCTGAGAAAACACAGTATGAGCTCATTTCACATTGCCCCATGAGCAATCCCATCTTGTTTACCCAAAAGCAAAACTAAACTCCGTATTGCAGTTTTGATGACCACAATTTTTGTCTTCTTTGAGAGAACAGAATTGATTTACACTGTAACCAGCCATCACCTACACCTGCCTAAATCACATTCACAGAGAAGTGCTTCCTCTGCATCATGTTTAATAGTATTTTTCTATACCTGCCAAGGGTGCTATTGGAGGCCTCTTAGCTGGGATCACCTTAGGTTTTTGGTCTGGTACTGGCTCTTTCATTTATCCTGCACCACCAACAAAGTCCATTCCTCTGCCACTGTTGACTCTCAACTGCACGCTGGCTAATAGCACCGAAGGGATGATGACTGCGGCTCCCACAGCAGCCCCACAGAGGTATTGTCCCTATCCTTACCACTTAACCTGTTCTATGGCATCACATGCAGCCCAAGCCTGCACCCTGTCTCTGCAGCGCAGCTGGTAACTGCCAAGCACATACCACTGCTGGACTGCATGCCGACTGCAGCGTGAGCTGTCTTTCTGGCACAGACAAGTGACAATGTGAATATACTCTCTGGTCACCACTAGCTGCTTTTGTCACCTCTTCACAGGCCTTTGCTGGCAGATACCTGGTACTCCCTGTCCTACCTGTACTTCAGTGCTATCGGCTGCCTAGGCTGTGCCATCACAGGACTACTGATAAGCTTTATAACAGGTTGGTGTTTTTTATATAAATGTACACACACACACAAATACTTTTGCACAAGAATACAACTCAACTGTTTAAAAAAGCTTTCAAAAAGTCCAGCAAGCAGCTTATGAGACAACGACTCAGAAGAGGGCAGGGGACTCCAGTCCCACTCCTCCCCACCACGCTCTGACACTTCCAAGACTGCCCCAGAGCTTCTTATAGACTTAGGTATCATTATTTTCTCCTTTCAGGACCTAGTAAAGGAGAAGATATTCCACCAGTGTTAATTAAGCCAGTCTGCAACCTGTTTTGCTGTTGGTCCCAAAGACTCAAGACTTTTCTCTGGTGCGGGGTGCAGCATGACAGCCAGGAGGTGAGTACCGAGCCCACTAGCCTGGCCTCGCCATGGCCCTAGAGCAGCAGATCGATGCAAGTGTATACATGTGAGGGCACATGCTGCACGCACAGCATGCTGGCTTTAAGCAGTTGCTTCTTAAAGTTAAGGAAGGGATGCTGTGTAGGCACCACAGACTAAAACTGAGATGAGCCAAACCCTGATCGGTGTTGGTCGGTAATAATTTACCAATACCTGCTGTTTGCGCAGCACACAGGGACTTGGAGTCTCTGAGACACAACAGCCCCCAGGCTGGCCAGCAGCCTGTGAACCGTGGCCTGACCTCACTCTTCCTTCCCTCCCCGCTCCAGCTGCCAAGCAGGGACAAAACCACACTTTACACCCCATAAAGAAGTTCACCAAGCTACTGCTTCCTCCCACCAACCAGACAGAGAGAGAGAAAGACTTTAGTACTCACACATCCACAAAGCTCCTCTTCTATCTCTGCCACCATCACTACCTTCAGACCTAACAGAACTTCTTCCCTCTGGGGCAGCATTGCCAACCCATCAGGCTGAGCTGCAACCACCAGCACCTGGGCGACTATTGCTGCTGTTGTTGTTTCTGCCCCACCTCCCCCTTCCCCAGGTGTCTGGAGCTCATTAAAAAGCTGTGAAGAAGGAGCACCTCATTTTCTTGCACTGCAGTATGAGTTCGCAGAGAAACAACATTGCTCAGTCTTAGCAGAATCTGCTGGGTTTTGTGAAGGGACAGAAAGCAGTATGCATGTTTTCAGCTCCTTTACTCTACAGGTACCTTTAAATTTTGATAGTAATCTTTCAGCTGCCAGACTCACAGTAGTCAGTGATAATACAAAAGCTCTCCCTCCACCCAGCTGACTCTAGAGCTGATGGTTTAATTTGGAGAGCAGGTCGGGCTCTAGATTTTCTTCAGCTGTTTCACTTGCCTTTTAGGTGCTCAACACAGACTTAATCTAGAACTTTTCTGGGGAAAAAAAAAATCAATAAAAGCAGTAAAAAACCCTCCACATATGAATTTATCACCCTCTATTTGCTTAAAATGTAGAATAACAACATTAATCTAGTATTTGTGGTGTGAAACCCCTGAGGCAAATATAGGCCAAACAAAAACCCAATCCCCTAAAATGCAGGTAAGTATGCAAATTAAAATTAAGTGATTAGGAATGCACCAAGGACACATTTCAAGACTTCTACATGAACAGAGGATTTGTTTATGTTGCTTTTGCCAAAGATTTTCCATGGGGGAATGAGAAAATCAGTAGTTGGGTATGGAGGAGATGCATGCTAAAGAATGCTTGTTTGTGAATGGAGGAGTAATTTTATTGAACCGAAGTAACGCCTTCGTTTTCTAAGAAAGGATATAAAAATTTTAAAATGTAACAAGATACCCTTTGAGCAAAGTGAAAAGGCAGTGAATACAGGCTTCAAACTACTGGGGAATTTTCTTTTTTTTCCAGATGGATTTTGGAAAAAGTCTGCCTAATATTATTGCAAACAAAACTGGAACAGACGACACCTTCAAGATTAATATCAACAAAGAAAACAAACACCAGTTCCCTGGTTACAATCCTGAAGAAAAATCCTATACTAACATGAGCAGAGAATCTCGCCTCTAGAAGCTGAGGGACCAGGGACCTTTAATCCATTTTATTTCTCCAGCTTCAAAAATTAAGAGCTCTTTTTATCACATTTACCAGCTTGTAGATGACCAAGAGGGAACAAATGCTCTCTATAGCAATAAAGGCCAAATTTTTATTTATGAATTTAATGACTGAACTGTAAAATCATCAGCCGGGTTTTGGAAGCACTGTTATTTCAGAAGCAAGATTCATGAATCTTGTCATGGAAGCTCCTGCTTGGAAGTAGCTGCAATACATCTATATCGCATGCTCTGTTCAGTGACTAATCATTGAAGAGAATTGTCAAAGCTGAAGTTGAGATAGAACAAGACTTCGGATAAGTTTCTGAGGTCTCTCACTAGGGTGAGACTGTGGACTGACCTCTGATGGAGAGCAAAGGAGGGAGGTCAGGCTGAGCTAGTCAGAACCTATGCCCAGGTATTGCAAAAAGCCTCCTTACAGGAATGCTTTATAGACCAGGCTGGTCTTTTAGTGACCGAGTTAATCATGTTTGCTTCCTCTGTGGAACTCAGATTTCTTTGTAACACCTTATTGTAAAAGTTACAAATTTTACTTTGAATTCAGGATGGTTCTTTATCCATGTTAGTCTTGGAAAGACAGCATTTCAGCTCATAAAGATCCCCCTACTACCTTTATGCAATAAAGGAAAAAAACCCCAACATTGGATGATGATGCCTCCTAACTGATAATCTATGCTGAATTTTGAAAAAATACATAATTACACAAAATAATCTGTCTGGTAAAATGTCTTGGAAGAAGGTACCTAATCCACTTAGTGCTCTGTTTCAGTGAAACACATTTCCTTTAAAACTTGCCTGTTGTAAATGAAACTCAACACACCAGTTCTCACCTTGATAAACTTCTGGATGGGTTTTCTTTTTTTGATGAATGTATTTCTTTTTAAACAGAACTCACAACTGAATGAAACCAACTGAATGAAAATATCGAAGATGACTCAGACAGTTATGGACCCAGTTGATATATTTAGCTCATGTTATTCTGAAGAACCCAACTGTTCTTTTTGTTTTATCAGGACCATCTTTATGATATAGATCTAACTCAAACTGGTCCTTGAAGTTACTTCCCCTGTCTGTATTCACGCCCTACCTCTGGGAATGGTCCTGTTCAATCAGAGAACAGAGCTAGCAGTCTGTAAATGACACTGCCTTGCTTGTGTGGGACAGTTTGTCAACAAACTGAGAATTAAGTCAATATTTGTGTTAATCTCTTTTACACAGCTTTTATAATCTTGTAAAAGCTTACAACTGAGTCTGGCTGGCAGCCTGTTGTCTCACATAGCAGGCTTTCCTTTCATGCCTCCATCCTCAGTATGGCTAGCAAGGAAGAGATGGAAACTCAGTAAATAATCATATTCTATCATTTATATATCATGGCCACACACATAATTGCTTGGGTTATATTAAAAAAGCCTAGCTATGATGCTTAAGGATGTAAAATAATTCTGAAGTGAAAGCGGTTCAAATTTCCAATGTGAAGGTACATAGTTAGATGATGGTTAATAAACACCTCTTTACTGTCAGTTGGAGAATATCTGATTCAGAAACAGCTAACTGTGAAAACTAAGTCTGCTCTGAGTATTTCTTGAGGCATTTAACTCATTGTAGTTTTCTTATGCTTTGCATGCTGGAAGATGCAGTTTGCATTTTTAATTTTTTTTTTTTCAGGTTTAGTAACGTCTTTACATTGGACTCATCAAAGAAAGATTTAGTATATTTTCAAGTGTTTTGCCACAAATGCAAATCTTAATTTGTCCATCTAATGTGAAAAAAGTGACTTAGTGCACTCTCGCAAAATATGTTTGAAAAAGTATCTGGAAGAATTTATCTTTAACTTCACATTTCCAGGCTAGTTTTGTTTGAACTAAAGCAGCTCATTGAGGTGAAGTGTTCTGCATTTGTAAATGAGCCAGGCATTCCACAGGGTTTTACTAAGTCCAACCCATGGACTTACGTATGACAGCTAAGATTGTTCATCAGTAGTTCATTATTCAGTCTTCCACCAAGATTTAAGGCTGTGGCCTAGCAAAACAGGAATTCAGGAAAATTACCATTCTGATTAAACATTCAAGTCAGTGTTGTTTACAGCTACCTTCTTCTCTTTTCATTTACATCCTGAGCCACTGATCCTTCCAGGGAAGTGGAAGTGCACTTGAGTTGAAAAAATGAGATTAAGAAACTAGGAACATGCAAATTCTAAATCAAGAGCTTAACCTAACAAAGAAATTGTTAGCCACTGGTGAAAGCAGTACACCATAAGTGATTGAAAATTTGAAAAGTGAGTCTAGATGTGCCTCCAGAACACAGTAAGAGAGTATTGTTAAAATTTGAAAATGTCAGAGCCAAGTTTAATCCTTAAATTACTTCCTTCCAATTCTATGGTTTGAAGGCTCATGAACACTTACTTTTCAAGTTTACTATTTTTTTCTTTAATTAACTTTGAATATTTGAAATAATGAAACTCAAAGCCTCTTTCAAATATATCCAAGTTTATTACTGAAAAAAATGCAATATTCAAATGTGTATGATACATTAAGTAGTTGCATTTGTACATGTAAACCTTGATAAAGTAAACAGCATCTCAAAGACAAATTTATGCCAGAAGTGTCTTAAAATGGTTAATCAGATCAACAACTTTTTCCTCAGTGAATTCTTTTAATTATGGGGAACGTATCAGCTTCTAAAAGTAATCTTAAAACACAAAAGAAACTGAAAGCTGACAGGCCAGAGGAACTTCCAGCTTGTAGTGCATAAAAGTCAATTTCTCTGAAACACTCTATGGTATTGGAATCTTATTTTAAATATTACTTACAAAGTGTGGATTTATGAATAGAAAAAATAGTTGAAATTTTCTTCTTATTCCTTACTTAGAAACCAAGTTGTATTTAAATATTACATAAATTTCAAATATATACAGATTTTAAGAAATCTCTTACCATCATGATATTGCAAGTTAGCCAGGACTAGCAGAGTAAAAAATGACTGAACTATGTTATTCAGTTAGATTTTATATGAGATTATTTCAAAGAATTTAAATTTCAGTGACGCAAGGTAAAAATTAGAGCCAACCATTTGGAAGATTTTTTAATACAAAACTCTGAGTCATCTAAATAGAACACAAAATAAAAAGGTGATCTGATTTTTCTTTTTCTCATTATCAACAGAAAAAAATGTTGCATTCTCAATGTTTAGAATCTCATTAGCTTTAGACTGCATTGGGTCTGCATCAAGCCCAGCAGCATCCTAACAACTAGTTCATGGCAATAAGAGTGAAAACCACAGAGAACATATAACATTTTAGTGGTTATGACAAAACGTTTGAATGAACCAACATAACTAACACAAGGTAATTTCCAGTGCAGTGAGGAGGAAATACACCATTAACATTTCAAGATCAAACACCAGTTTGGGATTAAAATTTTCCTGTATAACATGGAATAGCGAAGTCATTTCTCTACAATTCCTTGTTGTGCCATTATAACTTTGTCCTATCGTGGTACTGTTGTGCTATCATGATTTTGGCAAAATCATGCCAATACAAATTTTTGGTAAATATGCTTGCAATGTCAATATCAGAGAAAAATTGTCATTATGACTATTTTATAAATTTAAAAATGCTAGGTTTGCATAGGGTATTTAGGATGAGTGTGTGCCTGTAGAGAGCGGCATAAGGAGTGCAAAATGTAGTGCTTGGGAAAGTGGCTCAAGGAACAGATCCAGAAATGGGTGACCTCATGGCGCACACAGATGCATTCCATGCTTCCTCACACCACTTCCTCCAATGCTTACCAACTTGTAAAAAGCACCAGACAAACTAGTATTTGTGCACTTTCTGCTTTGGCTTCTCAGTTATGGACATCCAAAAAGAGCCTGTAAAAAATTCTTCAGTTACAGAATTGCTCTGGAAATTGACTGTCATCAAGAAGGCATCATTTACTACATCACAGAGGATAAGTAAGGAATGAGCCAGAGAAGAAAAAGAAAGGGATCAGGAGGGTGGTCACTATGTTCCATCTTCAAACCCTTGTTTTTAAGAACCCTGTTGGAGTTCTGGAGAAAAAAAAAAAAATCACTGAAGAGGAGCCCCTTGCTTCCTCAGCCCCCACATGCTGGCTTGTTGCATTTTACACCAGTAGAACACTGGCTTTGTGAGCATGAGTTTGAGATGAAAAGACTCAGGGATCTTTTTAAGCTGCTAAATTTGCCACCATAGGAATTTAGGTTTGTAATTCACTTAAACACTTTCAAAAAGTGTCACTGTGTCCACTGTAGTCAAAGTATGCATCGGAAATAATCAATTAAGACGACTGACTAAATGTGAAATTCTGTTTGAGTTCTAGTGTCAGTCTTAACACCAAATAAACATTATTATGACGCTGGATCTATATTTGTTTCAACTGTTAGTACCACATAAGCAACCTTAGCCGTTTATGAGTAGTACAAAAACCAAAATTCTTCTGGGAGTATTGTAAATGATTGCATTATAAATGCAATGTAAATGATTGTAAGTATTGTAAATGATTGTTGAAACCATTATTTCTACCTCTGTCCCTTTTCTCCTATGTAATGCTTAACAGAAAATGAGATTGTTTGATTTTCCATTAACTTGCTTACCTTCGTATCTAGCTCTTTGCACAAACTGAGTTTTATTGATATGGCCATTGCCCAGTGTATGTGAAAAATCTAGTTTGTAATAGTTTTAATGAAAATTTGTGAAACAAGTTAACTATGTACGAAATATTTCCTTTAAACTTAAGGACATGGGTGAATTTCAGTTAATCAAAATTGTATGATGCTTCTAAATAGTTATGTACTAATTTGCCCCCATATGAACTGTAACATAATGCAAAAGATTAGTAAGTCCCATGATGGGACTTCACATGTAATGCCACTGGATCCCACAGCTTCAGAAATTCTCTCCGGCAACACTCCCATTTAGTCTGCAGTGTCAGAAGCCACAGAAAAGAAACAGCTGATGTGCACTACTTACAATGGATTGATCATCCTAATGGCACATTAAGAACAAAATATCAATGAAGTTCTTGCCTTTCCCCCCTGCATTAAGGTATGTACCTAGTAACCTATTTTCACTATGCCTTCCAGACATTTTTCTCTTGAGCTTTCCCTAGGACACAACTGAGCCGATCTGATCCCCAGAACACAATTTAAGAGAGGTTGCTATTGGAAAAGGGCTTAGCTGATGTGTTTTGTAGTAATGAAGATCTGTACTTGCACAGAAACATCTAACAAAGCCCACTTATCATCCATTATCACTATGGAAAATTTAGCCTTGTCATCATCAATATTAACTTCGATGTTCATCTAAATTTCCTCTATAAATCCTTTAACAGAAAGGGATAAGGAAAAAAGTATAAAAAAGTAGTGAGTGTGGCTTGCCTTTTTTCCAAATCCCTGATAACTATGCTGTCATTCTGTCAAGGATACTGAATGACAGCATAACAGAGACCCTGGGCTTAATCTCCAGGCAGCCCTGTTAGCACTCCGTTGTTAATACTGAGCTCTTAATGCATCCCTCTGTATGGAGGCAGACTTTGAGCTCTAAGAAGGAACCTCTCATTATGATGGCTAAATGAAGCAGAACTATGTCTTTTTCCTTTTTCAGTCACCAGAATTCAGATCTCACACATCAGGCACAAATTTAGAATGAAAAATCATTAGAAATGAGATGTGTATAATGCATATGAACTTTCTGGTATTTCTAAAATGGTAATTTCTTTTGTCTGAATCAAAACATGGAATTTGGTTAGGAATAATTAAGACATTTTGGACTATCCTTTGTGTTTAAAAATATCTAGTTGCTCATGCAGTCTCTCTAAGGGCGCATGCATAGAGCAAAGTTATCATAGATTAGATCTGCAATGATCTAAAGCATTTTTGCACAAATTGAAGTTCTAAAGCTTTGTCAGATTTCACAAATGCAGCCTGCATGCAGTCTATTCATATTGGTCATTTGTTTGGAAAGACAATACCTAGAATATTAAAAGATCATTCACCATTCATAAAATATATTATTCCTGAGGGCAGTATGTGCCTTACACTTCAGTAAAATAACGTGCGGTCAATGCGAACAGCATACTAAACAAGTCTAGCAAAAAATTTTCTCAGCTTAAGCAAATGGATAGTGGCAAAACCTTTAGAAATTGTTGATGTCCTCCAAAAATAAAGGAACACACACAGTGTTTCTCAAAAACTTCTTGTGCTTTTCCAGTGTTTAAAATGCAATGTCAGATCTACATACCTGCCTTTGATATACTCATACACCAGTGTTGAAAATCATTAATAATATATATATTTAAATCTCAAATATAAAATTATTTTCTTTTTAAGTCCAATTGGAATTTGCCTAAGTATGTACTGACACATGTGCATATCCACAGCAGAAACAGGAAAGTATAAAACAATCAATATTTCTGATTTTAGCCTAATTTTATCCTGTATCTTTATACCTTGGGCCAGCCAAGACATTTTGATTTTAGAGAAGACACTAAAAAGAGAGCTTATCTGTGACCTTCTGAAGCACTGAAGTACTGTCACTGCATAGCACAGAAACAGAAGCTGTGACACATGGTTAATGCTGTCAACCAGTGCTTAATATTCCACAGAATTAAACAGACAATAAATTAAATCAAATGGTGTGATTCTATAACCACTGAGGAGAGTGCATTAATTCATTCTGATAAGGACTCCGTGAGGAACTAAATGCAAAACCCAGAATATGAAGGAACAAAACAACCTTTCCAAAATACGGGAAGCTGACTTCCACCAGCCCTTTATGACAGAACTAATGAGTAATATATCTGATTAGACTATACCTTCCTATTTCTTTCCTCCTTTGTACAATAGTGTAGATACTCCTATAGTTGCCTTGTCTGGTCACAAAGAGATGGAAATTAACCAAGAAATCTCATTAATACAGTGAAATGACTAAAGAACTTAAGGTCTGATGATAGGGCACCTGGATACAATAGATCATACTCGTCAACTTTGATGGGCTATTCACTCTTAGAATTACTTTTATATGGCATAATAAAATAAAATGATTGGGCTAAATGAATACTGGAATCACTTTTTCTGATTCAATAGGGTATTTTAAGTAATAAAAATTCAGGTCTTTTCTTATCTGTCTGCAGCTTTGTCCCTAAATATAATGTTACGATTTGCAGCCTTTATAGTTACTGTGCTTTGTTGACTCTCTGTTTTTTATATTTTTCTCATCCAATATAGAGAAGCGTTATTTAAAATTGCACAAGAGAAACAGAATGATTGTAACAATTTCTCCACCCCCTTCTCTGCAAGTGAATCCTGCACATTTGTTTAAATTAAGTGCTTATCTTTTTCCCCATTATGAAATGTTAGCAATAGACAATTTCATCACCAAAACGCGACTATAACCATTAGCAACATTGCTGTATGCACACAGAAACTGAAATTTACTTCTTTACATGAACACCTACCTTTTATAGTGATTTTATCCAAAAAGCCCCCCAAAACTGTAAGAAGGCATACAAATAATAATAAAAAAATCTAAAAGTAACCACTGTGTGTGTGTGTGCATTTATATACAATCTGTATACATATTTGTCTGTATCTAACTCCCATGCTCTAACTTACTTCAGCCAATAAAAGAAGTGCATATTACTGGAACATTTGCTATTACAATAAGAAGAGCATTGTTATAAACCGCTCTGCTTCTGCTTCCCTGAACAAGCGAGTCACAATGTTATACTGTATGTCTGATATATATTTGCATAAGCTTGCTTACTATAAAGAGTTAATTGTATATTCAGGACAAAGTCACTGTATGAGAGTATTTCAAGTTAGCATTCTGTGAAGTCATGGAATCATTGCCCAAACAGATCAAAGGGAACAGTAACACAGTCAGACATCTGCATGCTACATCTGAGCATGAAAATGACAGGTCTTTTATCCTGGAAGCGTGTGGAGGTGGCCTTTCTGCACACAAAAGTGGAAAGACAACTCAACAGCCATGTCATTTTCAAATATAGCTGCAATGTGGGCACTGCGATGTGTTCTCTTAGTGGTGCTGTTTTCTTTTTTAATTTAGAATTTTTGGTTTTCAACTAGAAGGATAAATTAATAACACTGATGTGCAAATATTAAACTGCATAGTATATATTAAGCAGCCACAGACCCCTTTTTTAGGGTAGGACCACATCCACAATCTCAACAGGAGACTAGGACAAACCTGACAAAACAGTAAGCCTGAAAGATCATTTATATCAAATTAGGGCCACAAAGGCAACAATTGCTCTTTTCTTCAGAGGCATTAGAGATGGAGCTGAGCAATCAGAAGCTGTAGAAGTAGTGGATATTGTGTAAATTGATTTTAGTCATGCGCTTACTGTATAAGTTCACTGGTAATTTTTTTTTTTTTTCATTATGCTGCTAGTATCTTCATGAACAACATGGAAATTCATTGCCTTTTTTTTTTTTTTTTTCCCCAACCAGAGTCCATATTTTTTCATCTGTCTGCACATTCCTTAGTGCCAATTCTCCATAGTGTTCACCACAGAGCAGTTACAGGTAAGGCTTTTCATTTTCTCCATTAAAGCAACTATTTCCTACCAAAGCCTGCAACTGTACTGCCCAGCAAGAACATATATACACTGACAATCTCACACACTGATTGCAGACTCTGACTTCATATTCTAACTGCACTCAATTTCCAAATAATGTTTTTGCTGCAGCATGGTAGTGACTAAGGCCATTCATGGTGATACTGTTTCCCATTCTTTTTCCTTTCTTTCTGCAAATGCTCCAGTTCAGCCTCATACATCATTTCCTGGACCAAGTATTTCTCTCTCCTCATTCTGTCGCACAAGTCTTTGGGCATGTCTGGAATCAGGTAGGCAATGAAAGACTTTATTCCAAAAACCAGATGCTGAAAAGACGAACAGAAGTAATTACTTCAGTGATGCATAAATATTCATTTCTAGGACCACATTTTAGGGCCTAAAAGTCTGTGGCAAAATGAACTCTGAATTCAATTTACAACTGAAAAGCAGCTCCTTTATTGTATTTTTTTAATGCATGCACACACATATATGGATAAATAAATAAATGGAAAATGTAAATTAAAAAATATAAAAGTAAATGAGTGGTCTATCGGAAATGTGAAATGTAATATGTTCTTCAAAGTTAGTACACACATTTCTACTTTTATATTAGGCTCGAATCATGCATCATTTTCCTGACACAGATTTTAACATGTAATTACTGTACATACACACAAACTGCATTTAATTTTCAATAAAACATTAAAGATTTGGATGGGAACCAAGATGATGTATAAGATGACTTAAGGAAATACAGTTTTGGAGGGACTCTAAAATCTGTGCCTGCTGTCAGTTCAGTTTGAAGCAGCTGACTGACAACAATATGGGGAGGATGATTGATTTCTCTCTCTTGACTGCAATGAACAAGCAGTTGATGATACTGACTATATTTATGAGACTATTGTAACAAACCAACTTGGACTTTAAAGAGGTAGAAAGGAATTGTTCCTTGCCATGACTAACCTCAAATACTATGATGAAGGCCAGCCGTGCTGCCAGGACATGCCAGAACTGCAAAGTGAATTCATATGGGGTTGAACTCCACGGTGGGGCTCTGTAATCTCTATACCTGTAAAGCAGACAAACCCCCTGTAAGTTATCCTGTGCTCTAAAACCTCAATGTGGTGAAGAGCTCTCTAGTTTATCCCAGATCTGTCAAAAAGGTGAGGAACTGAAATTAAAGCATACTTCAAGAGAAATTAAACAGAAAAGGAGAATAATAGTTCACAATACAGGCAATTAAACAGGAGTGCTTATAAACTGGCACTTTTGCTTCCGAAAAATCCAGAGCAAGCGATTTATTTTCTTGTTACAAAGCTGACACCTTGAAGTGTTAAGTTCAAGTGTTTTGACTCTGAATTGGTTCTTATGTTTGCTTGTAAGCACTGGAGATTATCCAGACAAAGTCTGCATAAACGTTACACGATCCTGTAATTTCTTCAGCAATGCAAGCTAACTCTCACTGTACAACTAATAAGAAAACAGAAGGAGTGCAACACGCAATCTTGTATTTAAGTTTTATGCTGAATTTCTTGTATTTGCTTTGCATAACTGTTTGGGATCTTGACCTGGGTTAGAGCCACAACAAAAACTGTAATTGTGTATTTGAATTAACAGACCTCAGAATGCTTAACAAAGCTGAAATGAGAATTATTTCCCTTCCTGGCAGCTGGGGAAACTTTGAAATTAAATGATTCATAAAGGCATGAAAGATACAGCTTGAAAGAGTCCAGGACTGCATTCTACCACACAGTTTTTGCACCTGTGACTTCCATCTTGAACAAACCTGAGCTCCAATACTTTTACAGGCAAAAATAAACTACTGTGACATTAATTTAGGCACCGAGTTTCAATGTAATGTCTGTATTAACGTCTATGCCTGCATTACAAGAAGGGAGAGCAACAAAACGTACCGGCAATATCCTGAGTATCCCATCCCAAGTTCACTCAAGTCAAATACTGATAAACTGCTGTTTACATATCCTTTTAAGCATCTGAAAGGACAAGACATAGGGTCAGGACTTTCTTCATAAAGTGGTTATATAGTATATATCCTGCATGTAAACATTTTGCTATCACATATTGTGAGCATTTTATTCTATTTGCTTATCAGGGCAAAAGCAATTCTAAAATTTTAAGCAGAGAAGCAAAGTTTCATTGGACAGAAACAAGTAATGTGTTTCAGGGATAATACTGTTTAAAAATAAAAATCTATTTCCAACACTTTTCACAGTTTTGCTTCTTATCTACCAGCAGATATAAACCAAAAATCGTTTTTCTGATGTTCTTTTCTATCTCCTAAAATTACTGAACTTGCAAAGATGGCTAGAGAGGCAGAGAGGAGAATAATTTAACATCCTTCCAGAATCTGCCACCGATCATGCATCTTATACCAAAAATTTACAGGTTTTACGAGTTGAATCAAGAATTTCCACCAACAGTAAAATGAGCAGTGCATATATACCAAACAGCCATGCTAAAGGTGAAAATCTATTAGTATTAATGACATAAACCACATAAATATATTGAATTATGACTATTCTTGGAAAAGCATGAGTATGTAAGAAACCCCATCTTCTTGGAAATCAGTCCTGTAATTTAACAAAGGGCCTTCTGAAAGGCAAAGAACATTTAGAAAGACATGCATCAGGGATCCTATTATACCTCTTGAATCTTCAGATTTGCCCTAACACCTCAAATCACTACTGCCAACAGAAGAAATAGAATGACAATGTTCTCTATTAAATGGGTAGTGCACATTGAGCACTAACTATTGTCTCTTTTCATCCTATTCTGCTTTACTCTTTTGCCCTTAAATTCTCTCTTCCTGTGACAGCACAGGAAGAGTAAATCTCTACTTTCAATCATTAGAGATGGAGTAATAATGGAAGGAAGGACAGATCCTTGCTATTCGAATTGAGGCACAGTCTGTGAATGCAGCAGTACTGGCTTGCTGGACAAGCTTTGATGCTTTCCCTTTTCCTCCTGTACAGTAAATATGACAATATGTGCTTGTGAGATGTGCAACAGTATTAGCAAAGGGATGCTTGCTTTTTTTGGGGTAACCCTGACTCCCATATTAAAAATAAAAATGAAAAAAAGTCTTCCAAAATCAACTCCCAAAACAACTTGTAGGCCACTGGTCTCCAAAGAGAGAATGCCCCTGGGTACTGTTATCTGTTTAAGTAGCAAAGTGGACCCACAGTTCAGAGGCACTGGTAAAGCATCTCGACAGAAGTGTAGGAAACGCGCCTGGTGGTGCAAAGACTGGCAAGATACCTTGATAGAAGCTAGGATACACTATATAGAGAGTTAGGCTAAATAGTGTCAAGGCCAGTTTTGCTGAAGCTTAGCTGCAAGCATTTCTGAAGAGAATCAGGCAGTGAAGTTTGAGGGTGAATGAGACTTAGGATAAAAGACGGCTCAGGAGTGTATATGTGTGTGGGGCAGAGTATTGGGAGAAGACAGTCCAGAACTTTTGCAGAAAAGAAGAAAAGCTTATCTAGAGAAAGCCTGATAACTGCTACGATATGTATTGAACTTTGTTGTTTGCATTTAGAAGGGAAGACATGCTTTTCCACTTATAACTGTGGAGCTAGTTTGCAAACTCTCTGGAATAGCTGAGTTACTCCCACTTAAAATCTGTGCAGGCTTGCACAGATGTTGAAGGTAAAATATTACTGATATATTTAAGTATGTTAACACAGAAATATAGCAGCAAAGTGTGCTTTCATGAAAATACACATGTAAATATATATATAGAATATCTTACTTACTTTTCTTGTCTGTATCCTTGATCTGTACAGGGACCATACTTGTATGCATAGACAAAACGGGGAATGTAATCAGAAGTAATGGCTATAACAAAGGCATTGGTGATGACAGCCAAAACTCCAATTCCTTCCAGAATCCCATACCAGATACCTAGAAGCAAGATAAATGACAAGTAATTACTTTTTTATAGTCATATGAAGTCACATAAAAGTCATACTAGTGATATTAAAGTCACTATGAGTCAGACAGTTTTTCTTTATTATTGAGAAAGAAATATGTGGTCAGAAAAACTAGTCAAGATTAAGCCATGTCCTAACATTCCTGCCACTACTGGCTCCACCTGAATGAAATCTCAGAGTAGGGCACATACTGCTGAGAAGAAATAGCTAAGCAACTGAAGTATAACCATAACCTTTGGTTATAAAGGCTAAATAGAAGATTTTGAAAGGAGATTTCTTATTTAGTTTAGTTTTAAACAGAAAGTGAATTTACCCTTTATATTTAATTTCTAAATACAATTCATTTTGGACAGCACTGAGACCTAGACTTCCACAAATCAGAAGCCTAAAATACTTAGCCTGTTTTCAGAAATCCAACTATTATGATCCCTTAGTGGAAAGAAAAAGCAAATTTGAGGAGTCCTCTTAGCTAAGCAACTGAGTATCCTTTGGTTGCTTAACAGGAAAGTTGCCATTAAGACCTGTAGTTTATATTATCAATTTCACTCTTGAGGCATAAACTGTTTCAAGGGTTAAGCTGCATTAAAGAAGAAAACCCAAAGAGATGGTACCTGACAGTGACAGCATTAATTTCTCTCACCTATATCTGTTGCTCTTGCAGGCATAGGTCTTCGCCACTGAGTGACAAACTTGTAAGCATCTAACCTTATTTCAATGATATTATTAAGTAATGCCAGGAGAGGTGCCAAAGGGAAGGCAGCAACGAAGATGGTGGTAAAGCCAAACTGTAAAACTAGACAGGCATTTATTTGGTTAGAAATTGGAAATGCAAAAGATCTTGTAACACTGACACCTCCCTCAATTTGCTCACCCATCTCTAAATATTCATCCATTAAACCATGGAGATTCATAGGCTGCAGATTCCAATCTTTCTCCCACTGAGGTAGAGAAATTTTATGCTCCATTAATTGTCCTCCTCTCTTCATTTTGCGTCGTGACCACCAATTCTGTAATAAACTTTATTAGATAAACAGAGCATTATTGACTGTACTAGCTCAGTAACTTACAATAGTTGCTTATATATATGCTTTATGCTTATAAATATGAAAAAGGTAATAGCCTCACAAATTAGTCTCATACAAATGAAAAACATTATCCAGTATTGACACAGGTGTCAATTAAAGACTACTGTTTATTGCTAGATATTACTGAAAAAAGACTGCAGATGGGAAATAATTTTCTTATAAGTGTTTTTATTACAAGGCTGCTATTTTTTTCTCAAGGTAATCTAGAGTTTAGCTCTTGATCTGTCTTGTCACTGTAAGAGCAACTGTTACCTCAGTTGAACACAATGCTTTTCTCAAAATAAAACACTGCTTTCCATAAAGAAATATAAGCATGTTCTAAAATAAATTCTAGGCAGAGTTAAGATGCTGCTGGTCTGAGAAGACAGGAAGCCTGATACTTAAGTAGGTTTCTTCCTTTCAGAAATCCATGTCATGCAACAATACAGTACACTGCCCTCATTTGCAGAATGATTGCACATTGTGAGCATAACCCTTTCTGACATATTTTCAAGCTTGCTACTTGGATTAAATTAATATTTTATGAGCAACCTTTTACTTAAAACACATTCTTCCAGTTTCAAGAGAAGTGTAATAATACTCTTAGCCCATTACTTTCTTCAGTAGCTGAACAGCTCTGTTTGTATTATGGAAAATTAAATCAAAATTTAGATGGTTAACATACCCTGAAAAGCTTTATCTTAGAGCAGCAGTTAATGCTTCACTTGGGAATAAAGTTACAGTATGTCAGATGCAAAAAGTGAAAACCTTCTCCAAGCATAAAAATATTTTTGCCTATCACTGAATCACACTAATATGCAATCACTATTTGCAAAATAAATTTTAACAACTTACGGATAGCCTAGTTCCATGAAGTTGTTCCACATTTGTTTTAAAACCATGATAACTCCCATTTGCAAACACAGATCTATCAGGCAGCCACTAGGATGACACTGAAATGAAACAGAAAAAGAATAGTAGCTAAAATCAGAGAATTCCTTTCAGTTTTATTTGTTCAGAGGGTGAATGAAAAATATTCAAATACGTTTGCTGAAAAACACTAACTACTAGCTACAGAAATATTAAAATAAACATTAATAACAGAAATATTGATACAGACTTGAGGTGAACACCCTTCAGATAAGTTATTTCTTGGAGAACTGGATCCTATTACCTAAGCTTGTATGCTATGTATGTTAGATATATGATAAATGATGAAGTCCATTCCACTTAGAATAATGTATGTGTATTGATTTCAAAACAATGGAAGAATATTTCACTTGTAATCTCCTAAGTCTGAACAGAGATTCAGTATCTGAACTGCTGGTACTGATGACTTAACTATATAAATTGCCATATTAAAATGTTTAGTAATTACAAAAGCTTTTTATATAATAGATCAAAATGTTATGGTGGCTACCAATTTTTTACTCTGTGGCTACCAATGGAAACCTGTTTTTCAGAGATAAGAGATAAATTCAGCATGCTAATGATATCCAGGGAGGTGTAATTCTAACACCTTTTCAAACTAAATTTACTTACTGTTACTTTTCTTCTTTTAAATCAGAGAATCATAGAATAGTTTAGCTTGGAAGGGATCTCCAAAGATATCTAGTCCAAACCCCCTGCAAGTGATCAGGGACATTTTCAACTGGCTCAAGTTTCTCAGAGTCCTGTCCAACCTGACAGAATATTTCCAGGGGTGAGGCATCTACCACCTCTCTGGGCTACCTGGCCAGTGTTTCACCACCTTCATTGTAAAATATTTCTTCCTTATATGCAGTCTAAATCTGCCCTCTTTTAGTCTAAAACCATCACCCCTAGTGCTGTTGCTACAGGCCCTGCTAAAAACTTTGTCCTCATCTTTCTTATAAGCCCTCTTTTAATTACTGGCAGGCTGCTATAAGGTCTCCCTGGAGCTTTCTCTTCTCCGGGCTGAAGAACCCCAACTCTCTCAGCCTGTCCTGACAGCAGAGGGGTTCCACCCCTCTGATCATTTTTGTGGCCTCCTCTGAACCTGCTCCAACAGTTCCATGTCTTTTCTGGGCTGGAAGAAACTTAAGAGGTTGTTAAGAAAGCTGATGGCATTCTATTATGTCCTCCATCTAAAAATTCCACATGCCCAGGAGATTCCAATCACGTAGAACTTAATAATGCCTGTGAGGTAAGGGACTATTATTGTTTGCTTTTTCCAAAGAGAGAGGCAGGAAGAACTGCATGTCTTGGGCAGAGTCACTCAGCACAATGGAGAACACAGAGGGAAAACCACATCTCCTGTTTCCTATCCTTTTCTATAAGCAAGAGCAAAGAGTTTACTCTTCACTGCACTTAGACGGAATAATACATCTTTCAAACTGAACACAATTCATGTCCTTCAGACATTTCCTTTTTACTTGTGGAAATTTCACAGGAACCTAAAATAGGATTGCTTACCTCTTCCAGTCTCCACCTATTAAAAAGCTTGTTGTACTTTCCTGGGCGGCCTGCAAATCTGGAAAATAAAATTTCTGTTTCTCAATGGACATTCCAAGAACACCCTGTATCAGTAGTTATTTCACAACATCCGCTGAGCAAACTCATAAAATATAAACAGATAAAATCACACAAGCTTAAATCTGTTATCTGTAGGATAAAGAAGTTTCAGAAAGCAAAGACCATAATTTTGAAAGCAAGTAGGCCCTTTTATTATGTCCAGAACAAAAATCCTAGTTTCAGAGGTTTTACATATTATATATTGAGACTAATCTTCAAAGAAGATAAGCCACTGCAATACATAGGAATTTACTGAAGCACAGGGATCTGCTTGTCCACGTGAAGTGTGCACTGGACTGCACCCTTAGACATACAAGCATAAAATCATAACTAAATGCTTTTTACAGATCTAACAGATTCTTGTATAATGAACTGAATCAAAATTCTTAATGACCTCAGTGAAAGTTATAAATGAGAGAATAAACCACCCATGCCTGATGCTACTAGACACAGGAGATAGAAACATACAAACAAGTTTAGAAACTGTATGGCAAACAAGCAGATATTACTATCCACTTGTATCAGTGTTTTGGTTTTTTTTCTTTTCAAACTATCTTCAACTGAAAGTACATTATAAAACTTTATAGAAGGTACTCTGAAATACTCTGTAGGTTCTGCAGGAATGATAAGCCTCATCATTATGAAACTGAAGTGAAGGTGAAGCAAGGTTAGACCTGTCCAGTATCTCATACTCTGAGCTAAAGATACACACAAAAATTGGAGTCAGAATTTCTGTTTCCTACTCGTGTGTAAGACCTGCCAGACAATGTTTACTATTCATAGAAATGGATCTTGGGAAATGTAACCAAAGGGGAATAAACAAGAAAAAATTAATAAAGCCTATTAGCGCTATATATACCCACATTTAGGAAGTGGCTGTCTTTTCAAAGCTTCAGAGTTCTCATTTAGTAGGAAAGTCACATACATAGACCAACTTAAAAAGCAGACATTTTACTGTCTAAATTCATGAGTGAAGATTTCAAGGGTCCAACCCACACATAGAGTTAAAAATAATAATTTAGTGTTATTAATTATCCTCAGAAACTGACTCACATCTAAATATTACAGTTCAAACTGTCACCATATTTTTTTAAAACCTATAAAATTAGCAAGGATTATGAGTTCTGTGCAAGCTTTCCTTAAAGTGCAGTTAGCAAAGATAACTTACCTGCCAAGGAAAAAGGCAATGTAAAAGATGGAGCTGTTCAAGTTGACAAACTGAAAGAGGAACATTTTCAAGGCAAAGCTGTTTTCCCATTCGGATTCTGTCCTAGGGTGCTCTGCCAAAAGACACAATATATATTATATACACAAAAATGAAATTGAGTTATGCCTAACTTTGCTCACAGATCAATCAACACTAACAAAACAATTGATGGTTTCAAGTCATGGCACCCCATCTAGTTCCAAATAGTTGGGTTTTTTTCCCCTCGGAGTGCTCTGCAGGTCACAAAAACATTGCCCCAGGTCAGACTATGTTGGTTCTTTTTGGAAATAGAAGAATCAAGCCCCTCAGTACAGAAAAGGTCACAACTGTATGCAAAGATACCTATTCCATTTCCATAAAAAAGTCTGAATTCAGAATGAATCTTCAATTTTAAGGCTACAGGTATGTTGATTTAAAAAAAGCTCTGCAACCAAAAAACCTCAAACAAAAAGTAAAAGCACAGAAATAGACAGGGGCTGACAAGGAAACCAAAGGGAAAGAGATAACCAACAACCAGCTGGTTTCTCACCCAAGCATCTTGACTTCTAAATACTTCTGTAAAATCACTACTTCCTCCTTGACTTTCCTATCATAATTCTAGTGTAGTGTTAAACAGTTCATAATTCAACACAGAGATGGAGGTCCTTCCCCCTCCCAAAATAAATGTATAAATGTGAAGTAGGGCTACAAGTATTCTGTGTGGGTCTGCACTACCTTGGATGTTTTTACTTGTGGTTTGCAGAACACCATTTATATCTGAATTAGAATTTGGTGATAATGATTAAAATTAATTGGGGGAGGGGGGGAGGAATTTCAAATTTTTTTGATGGATGTACCAAACTGAAATACAGAACACTGACAAAAGTTTTAAAGCATATACATTAGTTTGAAGTCTAAACTGTCTGGATTTTGCAGTTAAAATCTGTTCTACTTAATTATTTAGATCTAATGATGAATAAATTAAGGTACAATTGTACAGGATGCTTTACATAAGCACACTTGTTCCTAGAATTTAAGATGTCATTCTTCTCTTTGATGTAAAACACCTCAGGACATGGAGTGAAGTACCTAACTCAAACACCTGATGCTCCATCTTGTTTAATTCAATAAACTTCCTTTTTTTTTTTTTTTTTTTTTTTTTTTTTTTTTTTTTTTAAAAAATC
>JANIJG010021916.1:0-20314 GCA_024611175.1 Megaceryle torquata | reverse complement strand
GCGCCCCGCCCCCGGCCCCAGCCGGGGCGGGGGGGGGGCGCCCCCGTCCCCCGCAGAAGAAAGATGAGGGGGGGGGGGGGGGGGGGGGGGGGGGGGGGGGGGAGCTTCAGATAGCCTCGGGAAGGGTATCGCTCATCTCCGGTTCCCCCGGAGGTGCGGAAGGGACCGCGCCGACGGGCCCAAGGAGGTGAGGTAGTGCGAGCCGCCCTTACCTCCCCGTTGGTGATGTTGATCGCCAAATAGATGTCCCCGAAGGAGCCCGACCCGATCTTCCGCACCAGCTTGTATTTGCCTCCGACAATGAACTCGGCCTTGGAGCCGCTGCTACTCGCCATGGCGAGGGGCGGCTGAGAGGCCCTCGCGCCGCTGAGAGGCTCGGGGGAAGAAAGAGGGTTCTACCGCCGCCCCGAAAGAGGGAAAAGGGACAGGGGAGGGAGGGGGGTAAAACAAGGAAGGCTGGTCCCCACTACTCAGCTCCAGCCGGGCCCCTCCGGCGGGCGCCCCCCCTCCACGGCTCTGTCCCGCTCCCCGGCTGGGCAGCGCTCGGCTTTCGGCGCCCTCCAGAAAGAAGAGGGACGGACACCGAGGTGCTATGAGGGCAGGAAAAGGGAGAAAGGGGAGGGGAAGGCAAGCGCGAAGCCTGCTGGCTCCGCCGGGTGCCGGCCGCTGCCGGTCCCTCACTCGGCCGCCGCCGCCATCTTGTCTCTCAGCCACTGCTACCGCGGACACAAAATGCCCCCAGCCTGCAGCCGCCGCTTCTTCACCGCGCGGGGCACGCTGGGAACGGGGAGGGGCGGGCGGCGCGCGTGCGCGGAGGGAAGCAGCCTCCTGCCCGCAGCGCGCCTGCGCGCGGAGCTGCGCGGGTGGGGAAGCGGGCGGGGTCGGTGGGGGCGGGCGGTGTCGCGCGCCCTACGCACGGGACGCACGGGACGCCCTCAAAGCCAATGGCCGGAGTCGCTCTTCGCTCGTTCTCTCACCGTGCCACGGCGCGTGCTGGCTGCGCACATGCGCACTGCGAGAAGCCGAGCCCGGGCGGAAGAGGAGCTCGGCAAGCGTGCCCTCACCCGCTTCTTAAAGGGGCAGCGCCCTCTCTCGCGTTTCGGCTCAACTCGTGCTGCGAGCGGGAGAGGGGGGGCTGAAGAGTCTCGAAGCCTCTGCGGAGTCTCCGGGGATGTCCGCTCCTGCGTCCCTCGGGCGCTGGGAAGCTCTGCGCTCACCTGGGCGAGGTGGGCGGTGTGGGGAGGGGACAGGAGATAAGGGCGGGTCAGAGTCACTGCGTGACACGCGCTTCAGGCCGCTGCGGCGCGGGGCTGTGGCTGGGCTGCTGACACCGCTTCGAGGTTCTTACCAAATCCCATCCTGTTAGTGGTCTGGTTTTGCGTGTACATGATCCCACAGCAACCCGTCTCCTGCCCTCCTGGGGTGTCCGCAGCCCGGGGGGCTGTAGGGCTGAGCTGAGGGACTGGTGACGGCTTCCCCGCTCCTGTGTAGGCACAACATCATCACCTGCCTCATGGCCCTTCCCTGCTCGGCCTGCCATCTCCAATTTACGCATTTGACCTGCAGCCTCGGCCTGTTCAGATCGCAGTGCACGGTGCTGCAGATGCTGGACGGGCTGCACGTGGTTCTGCCAGGAGTTTCTCAAGTCAGGTGAAGATTCAGGAGTAGCCTTGAGGAGGCTGTGGCCCCCTCACAAGGACCATGCTGTGGACAGAGCTACCTGTCACAGCCACATCTCTTGGCCCTGTGGCCTCCGCCTTCACGTGGCCATTACACTCATCTCTTCTCCTTCCCCAGATTGATTTGACCCAGAAGCTTGTGCTCCAGGAGCTGTTTCTCACTGTCTGTCAAAACCAAGATCTCCTCCGTTGCCCCCTCGCTTGGCGCTGTGCGTTTTTCCTTTGCAGGAACACAAAACTGTGAATTCCTGGTGACTCATCATCACTCCCTGTCAGAGTGGCGTCTTCTGCTGTGCAAGCCTACATTTGGGAAATGATTCAGTCTGCGGGAGAAGGAAAGCTCTACAGTAATGTAGCTCATGTATGTAAAAGAAAAGTCTACTCAGAGTGTCTGCTTTTAAGGGGGGCAGACAGAGAAACTGCTTTTCAGCTTGCCTCATCCACCCAAAGCCATAAGAATAATAAAAAGTATGTTTTGAAGACTGGTCTATGTGCAGATTTTTTTGAATAGCTATGTTGGAGAAAAGTGAGATTAAGAGGTCCAATTTAGAACACTGATACATTGATGGGAAGCTGTCCACATAAAGGTAGAGGAGTCCCATAATCTACACGGTGATGGAGGTTTTTATTGCGCTCACCATGTTGCTTTTTATCATGGTAAAGGCACTGTGGTACAAACACAAGTGCAGAAATGTCCTGGCTTGTGTCCATCTGGCTGTTGGGTAGCAAAGGAAGTCTGTGATTTGCCTGCATTTCTTCGTGTGGTGGACTCGGTCAGCTCCAAGCTCCCCTTGTATTTCAGGGTGCTTAGATCCAAGGTTTTACTACAGGTCTCTCCTCATCTCTGATTAAAATGCAGAGGATTCAAAAGGAGCCCAAACGGTGCCAGATGCACCAGAATGAAAAGGCAGCTCTGAGAGCAAGCCAGCCTCCAACTCATTCCCACCTCGGTTCTGTCGAGGAGCATTTGCGCAAGCAAGAATATCTGCACTCTTGTCACTCAAAGGGAATGTGGATCTTGTGTGGAGGAGCTCGGCTACATCATACACTAATTGGGGGGGGGTGGAGTTTCAAGGGCAAATGAGGTATCTTTAAACATCACACTCATTTCTAAATGCAGAGCCACTGTGTCCCCAGTTGCCCTCACACTGCTGTTACTGGCGATTTGCAGACAGCTTAGGACTCATGTGCACTTAGCGGCCTTTGGGGTTTAGTTGTTTTTCGTGGTTGCTCCGGGTGGGATTCGAGCAGTTTGGAGGCGTTCGGCTTGAGTCACGTATCCTTGGAGGAGCTGGAAAAACAGGTCTGCAGATCCCGGCCAGTAAACAGGCCGTGCACTGGTGTGCAGGAGAGCAGGGTCTCCTGGGCTATGCAATGCTGCCACCTTCTGCCTGCCGGGGACATCTCTGCGTCCAGGGGACAAGGCTGGTGTCTTCGGCCAGGGAACATCCCAGAGGGACGGGGACAGGCGGAGCGGTGGCCGCTGCAGGCGCACTGGGGCACACACCTTCCCCACAGTGTCTGCAGTTCTGTTGGGTGGTGCGCAAAAAAAAAAAAAGAGGATCAGCAATAGGCATGTGGTGTTTTTTTTTGTCTTGGTTATTTTTAACATGAGTCCTGTAGGAGGGATGGGAATGGGGGGATTTAAAGGAGGATCAGTCTGGATCATAAACCAGGTTAAACCAGGACACAGAAGAGAAGACGACTTACCAGCACAGGTGCAGTTTCATCACCCCTGGTCAGAAGCAGTGAGGATACCTGTGGACACCCTCCTGCACTGGGACCAGGAGTATGGGGAAAACCTCCACCTTATCTCTGGCTCTGGCTGCTCTGTGAAGGAAGAACTGGAGAGCCCCATGAACCAGCATCCCACCATGTACCATGCTGAGATGATCTCAAACTGTTTCATGTTTGGTCACTCCCGTGGTTGCAGAACACACCTGTCTGTGAGCTGGGGACACCGTGATGGATCCTACCTTCACATTTACATCTCAGCCACTCCAGGGCTCTATTCATGTCTGAACAGCAGCAAGGAGAGCTTTGTCCAGTTTCAGAGAAGAGGGAAGGAGCACGTGTATTTCTGAGTAGGCAGAATTTAACCCTGTGAAGGAACAGTACTATTGGAACATGAGGCTGGAGGACACTCAGAGCCTGATGGATCCTAGGTGCCCAGAAGCTGATCAGATCTGGAGGTGGGTCCCACCCCGTGTGTTGTTTCATCCTGTGTCAGGACAAAGTCCCCCTATGCAAAAGCTTTTTTTTTTTTTTTTTTTTTTTAATTTTCGCTAACAAGTCTATTCTGTCTTCATGCCACAGTGCAGGAAATCTCCCCTCTTAGCCCCCTGCAGAAAACCACACACCACAGCATCATATTTGGTGTTTGCCTTGCTAGGCAGTGAAGATACGACAGTCTGAAAGTAGTCCTGGCCTTGTGACAATCCAAACATGGCCTTTGGCTTGGTGTTTGTGTCCTGAGTCTTTAGGAAAGCACAGAAGTTGGTCAAGACAAACACGAACAATATTGAGATCTACACAAACATAAAACCTGTTGAGATACTGATTTGGTTTAAAATAATATCAATTAAAAGCACTGCAAATTCTTGGGAGGGGAATTTTAGGCTGTGGTTTCACAGCAGCTGGCCTGATCTAAGGACACACCACTGCCCACAGAGGGTGGTTTCACTTCTATGTCCTTCTTTCCTCCTACTCACCCTGCTCCCATTGCCCTGCTCTGATGGCTCGTCAGACCCTCTGTGGCTGGTTTGTCTTCAAGACTAAAGAAAATTGTCCAAATGATTTCTCTTGGTGTTTTCTCTGGGTCAATGTTCTGCTAGACTAGTGATTCCAACAGCTCAAGGAGTTCCAGGGGACAGTGCAAGCATTGTCCCCTGTTGGCAATGAGAAACTGTCAACCAGAACACCAGACAGGAGCGGTCAGATAGGAAAACTGAAGAACCATCCCCTGCTTCCTGGAGAAGTGCTTTGCAGACACCCAGGAGAGAACACCAGAATCGTTGAATTCCCTGCTGACAGGCAGAACACCAGGCTCAGCACCACCACTGAAGAGGATAGGCTGAACTGGACAGCCAGAGCATCCATGAGCTGTTCTTCATCTCCTCTTCATTATTATTTTTCACATCTTTCAAGGCCACTGAGAGACAGTGAGACAATGAAATGTTTATAGCTGCATCACCTGATAAAGTGAAAGGAATAAAGCCCCTCCCTCTCTTCTCTCTCTGGAAGACAGGCCAGAAGTCCTGACGCATGACCAAGCCTCCAGAGTATCTGGCCCTCCTTGATGCCAGCATTGCTCATCTTTTATTTGTGCCCACTTTGCAGCTGAGCATCCCCAACAGCTTAATTTGATCCCAGCAAAGGAAAGGGGTGTTTTCAGTGTAATAAACCAGCTGTTTGATGCAGCACTGAAGGAGCAGCATCCTCTTCGCACACTTGTAACTATGTCAGCAAATATGTGCTGCTGTGCAATTGGGACAGGAGGGAACTGCTCATCCTCCTGGACAGCAGGGATATCCCAAGCTCCTGTCTAAAGGGTCCTGGAGAGGGAAGAACAGTGAAATGACAAGCTAAGCAAAGTCATGATTGAAAAAGTCAAAGGCCATACAGTGTCCTTGCTCCAGAGCAGTCAGTTCATGTTCAGGTCAAGTTATCATTTCAGAGTCAATCTGTACTGGAGCTGCCATCTTCCAGGACTTTCCTCCTGCTGCTGTGGGTAGGACCTAGGAGCATCAGGGATGCACATCTTGAGCAATTCTGCAGTCCAGACCACAAAGGGCAAAGTTCCATGCCACAGCTGTGCTGACAGATCCCATCGGCTGCCCAGTGGCAGGCTCCTGCTCACTTCTGGCCAGCTGCTTCATCAGTCCAGCCCCTCATCAAGGCAAGGCACCTCCTAGCCTGTCAGAAGACCATTTCCTTGTTTTGCCAGGCTAGCTTTCTGATGGTTTAGGGAATCAAATTGTCTCATGGCAAGGCCCAACACAACTGGAGCTGATGCAAAGGAAAAAGAAAAGTTGGATCAGTGGAAGCCCAAGATCTTAGAAATAAAATTGCTTCCTTCCATCTTTTGACTGTTTATCTAGCCATCTAGCATCAGCCTCGCCAGAGAAGCACGTTCACCCTGTGTATTCTGTGTAGTCAAGAAAAAACAAGGTCCATATCTTCAACCCGAGGTCCAACCTGCTCTCTAAATTGTTTATTCTCAGACACAGAGAACCCAAGGCAGTTTTGCCCCCAATTTTCCCTGTAAGTGGGCAAAACCCAGGTGCAGATGAACAAACCAAGGCACTACCAATGGGTTTCACTGAGTTCTGGGCATCAAAGTTGTCTCAGTATTTCTTTGCTCTCTGGCAGGTGGGCCAAGTGAGCTTCTGGCACAGCTGAGGGATTTGTGCTTTAAATTAGATCTGGGTTGTAGGTTTGTAGACACAGCAGGTTATTTGTCTGGGGATACACGTTCTGCTACAGCATCTCCTCACACTCCCCTACCCATGCTGCTACACCAGCAGCATGCCCTTCATTCAGAGGCTGTTGCCATCCCTCCTGAGCCCCTGGGCTTCGGCTTTGCGCTGACCTTAGCTGATTCTCCATCCAGTTATTTTTAGCAGAGCTTATGGCATTTGGGAAAAGGGCTGGAGAGGAGCAGCTTGTAGCAGCAGGAACAAAACCAGGTTTGTGCTGGAACCCCACATGAGGTAGCTCAACTTTGGATGGTCCTGTCTGTGTGCCTAAGGACACCTCATGGAGTGGTTTTGCCACTCATCTGGCCAAAGCCTGCTCCCCTGTGTGTGTCCCTGGTATAGTGGGTTGATGTGGGGCTCACAAGGGCATTGCAGGGAGGCAGGAGTGATCCAGTGCCTCCACATTCCTTGGGTAATGTCCTGCCTGACACCCACCCACACCAAGGGAATCTACAAGCACCAAAGAGGGGCTCCGGCCATCCCTGACAGGACCACTTGTCTCTGCCCTCCTGCTGCTCCCTTCTCTGCTCCAGCAGGGCCAAGGACAGGGATGCAGGGAGCCAGCCCAGGGAACTGGTCCAGATTGAAAATAACTCTGTTTTTACAGAGCAGTCTGACACCAGCTACATTTGCCAGGCTGGCTCTCAGTGCAAAGCTTCAATGCCAGTGCTGGCACAAGGTACGAGGCACCATTATTTTTGGCAAGGGTGCCTCCTTTAAGTGTTTGCACACAGCCCTCAGAAAGGTGTCATCCCTTGTAGTTCAGGGTTACAGCCAGCACAGGCGATGCTTTATTGCATCAGAAGAGATTGAGCATCTGTGTCATGTCTGACCCACAGCCTGGGATCATCCTCAGCACTGCTGCAGGAGAAGGGCAGCAGAGACAGGCAATGTGGGGTGAGCCTTCCCCACCTATGCTAAACCTTTACATTTGACCACATCTTGTCTCCAGACAGACCCCAATATCCACAGCCACGACAGCACGGATGTAGCATTGTGTTTTGCTTGTCCTCTGGCAGGAAAGGGCCATAGGGGGCCCTGAAGCCAGGACACAACTCTGGCCAGCAGGGCAGAGCCTCAGGAGGGGCTGGGATAGTGGGACAAATCTCATTCTTCCAATGCTTGAATTGAACCAAAGGCATCTGGGTTGAGGGAGAAGATGCCCATGAGCTAACAGCACCATTACTAAGCCTTGCAAGAAGTTAGAGGGGAATTCTGCAGCCTGAGACTTTCTTGGCTGTTTGGAGAGAGGGTTTTTTTAAGTACTGAAGGAAAAGGGGAATTTTCAAGTAATTTGGATGATTCATAGGAAATGCTGTTAGTGCACAGCTGAAGCTCTACCAATGAACATGTTCCCTGGAAGAGTCTTTCCTGCAGAGTTTCTCTAGTGAACATGTTAGTGCCAAACTGCAGCATCTGCAGGCTGCTTGGATTGCCCCAGCTCTGCTGCAGAGCTCAGACTATCCACACAGGCAAAAAGGTTCAGAGACATAAGATCCCTGAAAGTTTCTTTCTTGATGCTCATCTGATTTCCTTTGGGATACCTTGTTTTGCTTTGCCTCAACTCTCTGAAAGCCCATGAGATTTCCAAAATCAGGTTCCTTCCCTAATCCAGTGCCAAGAGGATGTGTAGGTCCAGAAGCATTTGTAGGTAGATGGAGGAACTGCATCTTCTTCCCTTTGGCACAATTACTAGGGCCATTTTTCTGAATGGAAGTGAAGCTGAGGTCCAAACTTTCTTGTGGCGTCAGACTTGAGATTGATTTGGGTGCCTGAGCAGACGCATGGGGAGGTGAGGTGAGAGATTCTGAAGAAATCATGGGCCAAAAAAGATGTAAATGTCAGCACAGCTGATTCACCGCATGTCAAGTGCTAGGCATAAGTCTTCAGCAGCAGTTTTTCTGGTGCTTTTGAATTAATTACCTTGCTAGTGCAGAGTGCTGGTGTTTGGCATCCAAGGCACATTTCCTCTGTGAGACTGCTTAAATCAGTAGGTTCAAATCACTGAGGTGAGTCTCCTCTAACACAAAATAATTCAACTTGTGGATGATGGCTGATAGACCTGGGAGTAAATCTTCTCCCTAAGTATAATTTCTTGAACCATTTTAGGGAAGATGGCTCTTATACATGCCATGTGCTATGGTTTAAGATGCCAGGGAGGATAAGAGGAACAAAAGCAGGTGGAGCAGAGTGTCTGCTGCAGCAGCAGAGCAAGAGCCTGGAGTGCAGGATGTGGCCAGCTCGATCCTGTCTGCCCAGTGCAGGCTTTGTCTGGGCTGGGTGGACACTGCTGCTCTCCAGTGGCAGGAGCCAGCTGAGCACAGTCTGTCCCAGTGGGCTACTCGTCACCATCTTCCTGGGGTGCTCTGGATCTCCTTACACACTGGGGGAGAAATGACATGAAGCTGTGAGCAGAGGTTGTGCCCCCTTTTCCCCCGGGCCCCTCAGCAGCAGGGATGCTCCCTCTACCTGCTGAATCCTAAAACACTTAGAGGCTGCCTCTGGATGAGGATCCACACTTGAGCAGATTGCAGATGAGGGACCCAATCAAGGACTGCTGAGTCCTGTGAATTTATTACTAACAGCACATCATGTGGTGGCTTTTATCAGCACCTCCTCAGGGGTCTTGGAGTTAGTCCTGTGGAGTCAGGGCATTACAGTTCCATTTTTTTCTTTTATTTTTTTAAGCAAGTTGCTTCCTCCTAAGACTGGAAAGAAAAACATGTTTGAGAGCACTCCAGAGAGCCTGAAGAGCACAGTGCAGTGGAAAGGAGCATCATCCTCCCAGAGACTTGTTTGAAAATGTCTCTGTGATTTTTAAACATGATATTTCCTAGGCTACCCTCCTGATTTCTGAATCCTGGGGAAGATCCAGCAGAAGACTGGATCTGAGGGTGCTGAGCGCTGGCATATCTTGCAAAAGACACTCACAAGGGCATTGCACTGGGATGCTACTGGGCAAAGTGTCCCAGGATTTGGGCTTAGGCCAAAGCACCTGATTCCAGACAAATTTTGCCTGGAAATCTGGTGCTCCAGCCCTTCGTTATTATTTCCTTCCAGGGGTAGGATCCACTTCTGACTTGTCCCTTCCAACAGTCACCTGCAGGTCTGAACATCTTCTCTACTCAATGGAGCAGCTTTTCATGTCACTCAAAAGCTGATTCTTGTTAAGATAAACCAAAACAGAACAAACCACAAAAAACAACAACAAAACAAAACAAAACAAAAAAACCCAACAAACAAGCAAACAAACAAAACCTCAACAAAACAACAACAAAAAAAATCCAACCAACCAACAACAACAACAACAAACATGGTCTGAGAAATGTTATTTGACTTATGGCTGATTTTTTTCTCTCCCCCTCCTCCAAATATCATCATGAGCTCTGGTTCATTAGCATTTGTGAAAAGCACAGGGTGGAAATTGCCAGATAGGGGGAAAGGTTCATCACATGTTATTGTCACCACACTACTGGAAATATCACTAACAAATCAATCAGCCCCTTGATGTGCAAGGCCCTGCTCCACATCTCTGGAGCAGCGGTCACGTCACATGGATCCCACTTCATCATCAGAGGAGCAGAGTGAGCACATGCAAAGGGTGCAGGCTGTCCCGCTTTGATGCTCTTGAGAGCAAGCTCTTTCAAGGGCTCCTTTACCGATGGGCCTTTGGCTAATTTTAGCACCAATGAACAGCAGCTTAGCCTGGAGCAGGGGCTGTGGTTTGCAGAAGCAAGTGTCTGTGTTAGATGATCCAGGCAATGCATGGGCAGTGACAGAAATGTCTCTGTGGGATCTTGTGGGCAGCCCTGACTCTGCCATGCCCACGCTCCAAAGCAGCTGGGGACATGCCAGCTTCAGTCCCAGAGCAGGGTGGCAGTGAGAGCCTATGGGGACAGCTTAACCTGGACTCTGTGGCACAGCAAGACAGCTTTTGGCCACTGTGTTTTCTCACAGTAGACTGAATCGCTGACTGTGGCTCAGTGGCACAGGGTCAGTTGTCTGAGTGCCCTGGGAAGTAGATGGGTGCCTTGAAGAGCAGGGTGTTCTGCTGACACCAATGATGCAAATTTGGGAGCAGAAGCTGGTAGGGGTGAGCCTCCCTTCTGCTCTGCCCTGACCTGCAGCTCCAGCATGAGCAGCACAAGCTCCCTCTGCACCATCCTCCACCGACGGGGAGCTGGTGCTGGAGGGAACTGGTCCCTGCTACAGAGCAGGAAGGCACCTCCAACAGCCCGCGAGCAGATTCAGCTGCAGAGTGGCTTCATGACAGAAACACAGCTCTCTGCCTGATTTTGTTGGCACTAAGACCGATATAGGCATTTTTATTATCACTGCATGAGGCTGTGGGTGTGGAGCTCTTCTACCCATGCTTCTTTTGGCAGCCATCTCCTTTGGGCCTGTGAAGCCACATCTGTGCAGTGGTGATGACTGACACCTAGCACAGGAATGTCACAAAGCAAGGATGTCTCACTCTGATGACAGGTGCTACTGGCTTGGTTCAAAGCCCACTAGTACCTGGGGAGCAGATAAAAAGCTTGTGTGACTCAGGCACAAGACTCATCACCTCTCTCATCAGTGGGGCTGTTCCCCTGCTGTGATAAGGTCTCCTGTGGTCTTGCCTTCAGTGGGATGCAGAGTCCCCCTGGGTCCCCAGACAAGGGGAAGGCACACGGTGACTGAGCTGTGGCTACCCACAGCAAGGCCCTGCTACCCAGGCTGATGGAGCACAGCTCCTAGGACTGGCACCTAACCTTCTGTCCAAGACTGGTGATTTACATCATACTGAAGCTTCTCAGGAAAATCCAGACATGGACCTGCCTCCTCTCTGGAGGGAGACAGAGAAAGACCTGAGAACAGAGGGGAAGAAATGAGTTCACCCAAGGGTGGACCTGCTGCAGCCATGGGATGCCTTCCTCTGTCCTGTGTCACTGCTGGCCAAAGGGTGGGCGACGCATCCAGAGCATCCCTTGGTTGCTGCAGCATGAACTGCAGCAGCAATGTATGAAGTCAAAACAGGCCCCAGGTTCTGTCTGGGAGCTCTCTGCCAGCCATGGATATCCCCACTGGATATCCACTGGATATCCCCAGCATCTCTGTGCTCCTGTACCAGAATGGTTTCTCATGGCAGGTTGGGATAGGAGCTACAAAAAGGATCATTCCCCTCAAAATGTTCTGTTCACTTCCTGAAGGGTAAGGTAGCTGCCAGAGTGACACACACTGCAACTGGTATGTTCAGTCTCTGGAGCTCATGAAGCCCTGTCAGTCACCTCTTTGAAAAATTATACTGAAGATAAGTGTTTCTAAAAATATAATTTTCTCTTTGTTTCACCTCTGATGACCCTCTTCCAAGTAACACAGGAGACAGACTCGAGTCAGATCTTCCTGTTAAAGCCAGTGGAGTCACATCTCCATACCCAGCAGCTGGTACCCGACTGCTGAGAACTGGTGCATTGCAGGGAACTCCAGGCACATGACAGCATCTCTCTGCATGCCCTTGCTGTGAGGTTTGCTTTCTCACCCCGGGAACTGGAGATAATGTTCTGAAATCTCCAAACTCAGGCTGAACTCAGCAGGGCCTCCTGGCTATCACAGTGATCACATAATATCATCAGGCCATGTGGCAGCTGGCAAACAAAAGACACTGGAGTCAGCTGCTGTGTCCAAAGAACCAGTTCCTGCCATATCTGAGCTGATTAAAACTCTTGTGAGCATTAAGCAGTAGAGGTGAGATGTGCACACAGAGACGTGGGTTTGTGAAAGAGGAGGGACTGAGTTCTAGCAAAAGAATTTCTTTAAAATATTTTTTTTGTGACTGGAACATGCACTGTTGTTTCCATGAATTCTCAGACTCTTTTCCCCTCTTCTGTTTCAAGGACATCACCAGAGAGCTGTTAGCAGCAGAGATATTTGCTCTCTGTAGGCTGTATGCTGTCTGAAAATCCAGAGGGGATAGGGCAGAGTGATGTTCCCCACGGTGAGGTGTTGCAAAAAGTGCTTCAAGAAATCTAGTGAACTTTTGCTGATTATTTTCGACTGTTCTCTTAAAGGCAAAGGGAATGGAGCAATCTTGTGGTGGCGTAGCTGGTCCAGCAAGCAGCACAGGTCAGGCCCTGTGTGTGGGACAGCCTCTCTGCAGAGCCTGGGAATGGAGCAGCCCAGGCTCCCCTTGGGCAAGGACAGGGTTGTGCCATGTTTCCAGGGAGCTGCCTGGGCTGTGGCTCCATCTCAGGGCAGCGGTTTGACAAAACGTAAGAGCCATGTGGCAGCTCATCTAAACCAATATCCCAGCTCTAGCCGTGGCCCACAGCAGATGTTTACAGAGAAACAGAATAAGGACCCAGCAAGACTTCCCGAGAATAATCCCCCAGGTCCCACCAGTCTTCCAGCCTTAAGGAACAGATGGTGGTTCTTTGTATTTAATAACCCAAAGGATTTTTCTTCCATGAATTCATCCAGTTCCTGTTTAAATGCTTTGCATCTGTCACATCCTGTGGTGAGGAGCTTCACAGTTTAACTATACATTGCAAGGAGAACCACTTCCTTTTCCTTGTTTTCAACTTCCCTCCAGGTAGGGAGCTTTTGTTCGGAGGGTGTATTCCTATACTGGAAGAGTTGGTGAGTAATCACCCCTCCATACCCTCACATGCCTCCCAAGATGATGCAGATCTGTAACACACCCCTCTCTGTCACCCCTTTTCCTGGCCGTGGAGCCACGCTTCACACAGAGGCTGCTCCGGAGTGTGGGTCATTCCTGCTTCCCTTCTCTGAACATCTTCCATACCCCACCTGGGATGGAGGCAATGAGAAGAGCCAGACCTGCTCGCAGCCTCCTGAGCATGGGCACATTACAGGCTTATGCAGGGGCAATGTTTCCTTTCTTGTCCTTTTTTCTTTCCTACTCACTTCCAACATTCAATTTTCTGCTTTCTCCGCTCCAGACATTTTGTAAACATCATTTATCACTACTCCCAAGATCTCCTTTCTGGGAGGAGATGCACTGGTCCATCAGTGGGCTACCAAAGTTAGCACTGGGTTTTGTGTGTTTGTTCAGCCCTTTGCCTGAGTTTCCTTGGCCATCCTGCTGTCCCACTACTTTGGAGGAGGGACCTGGCAACTCCTTGAAGCTTGTTCTTGTCTGGCCTGCTCTGAAGAGCTCAGTGCTGGTGGCAAACATGGACACTTTGCTACCATTGACCTTTTTCAGACAGTTCTGGACACACTCAGTGGTTCTCCACAGGTTAACATCCTTCTGCTGTGAAAACAGACCCTTTAGTCCTTCCTTTCTTGCCTGTGTCAACAGGTCTACGTAGCAGGTCTTCCTCTCATACATCACTGTTGCGGGAGGCCTGGTCAGACATATCACTGGACACACCAGCAGACCACACAAACCAGGTTTCTTTCCCAGCATCCTTGCTGGATGGCTTCGTGATCCCCTTTGGTTGAGAGCAGGACCCAAGGCTTGTCAGAGAGGTCTCTAACTGGAAAGTGTCAAGGCTGATGATTCTCCACCGTCATGGTCTGGGGAGGAGACCTGCAGCTGGGGTGTAGGCTGGTGAGTCAAGGCAGGTGGAAGAGCTGGAGCTGGCATCTCATCTGCACACATTAATAATGAAGACATCGCTCTGACGCTGGAGCGATCTTGCGGCTGCAGGGAGGAGATGAAGTAATGGCTGCTGACGCACAGGGGAGCTCTGCTTTCAGCAGAAGCAATTGACGGGCAGAGCACACCTCGTCCGGGTGCTGCTGCTTTGGCAGGAAGCCCCACGTTGATGGAGCCGGATAACCTGACAGGTACGGGGGGGACTGAGCTGCATGGGGCCTGGATAGGTGGTGCTCAGGCTGAGCAGGAGACTCTCCTCTCAGCTGCCAGACCTCAGTACCACCAGCAAATGGGACTCCTGGCCATCATTTTATATTCCATGGTATCAGCTGCTGGGTTTTTCCACAGCAAATTCCTCCCCCGTAAAACATCCTCCTTGCTAAGATGTGAGGAGGTGGGTAGAGAAGGACATGTGGGCAACACTGTGGGCTGGTCCTTCAGCTTCACTGCCTTTACTGGACTCCAGGGATCCCTGGACCTCTCCTTCCACCTCAGCCTCTTTTCATCCCTATCTTCTAAGTCTTGCCATGTGGCAGCCCCAGCAGCACTGTCAGGACAGGGATCTGCAGTCAGACCTTCATTAATGCCAAGCAGCTGTCCACCCCCAGCTCTCTGCAGCCTCCAGTGGAGATGCCCAGTTCTCCCTGCATGGTTGTTTATCTGCTCACAAAGGCAAGGCTTATGGCCATGAGCTTCTCCAGCCTGTTACACAAAACTGAGGGGCTGCCCACCCCTCCCTGCCCTCCTGGCAGTGCATGGAGCTGGTGGACTACTGCAAGATCTTTGCTTCAGGTCTCCTTACTATGCTGTGAGACACAGCACACTGGCTAAGATTCCTGGGCTGGGTTTCTGCCTTCACCAGTGAAACAAGCACACGGTGATCCCTCTCAAGGGGCAGATGTTTTCCTGTAGCAGAGACATGAGTCTTGTCAAGGCAGAGGCACTCCCAGTTGCGTCAGTGGAAAAAGGGATGGGGAGCTTCCACACGGACTGGCTCAACAGCTTCAAAGGGCTGCTCTTGCCTCCCTCCCATCCTTTGTTTCTCTCTTGAGCAAGAGAAATCAGCTCCTACAATGTCTCCTGCACAGGCAGCAGCTACTGCTGTGACTCCAGAATAACCATTCTTGCAGGAATTTTCCTGGAGGAGCAGGTGCTGGTGGGACTCCAGAGGTACCTGATCCCAGAGGTAAAGGTGAATCTCAAGGGTATGCTGCTCTGCTTATCTTCTCACACCCTCACCTTGCACAGAAGAGCAACTGCACCCAGGGGTGGGGTGCTGACAGGAGGGTGCCTGGGTGCCCAAGCACGTGGGTGTCCCAGGGCGAAAGTGTGATGTGCTGCTGGGAGGAGGCAGTGGTCACGTGGAGCTTCAGCTCTGCGGGTGGGTGGTTGCAATGAAGACAGCAGGAGCAGAAACTGTACAAAGTCAGGCAGGGGAAAGATGTTGGCTTGATCAGTGGAAATGACTAATCAGCATAAACCACCAGAATTTTCTAAACTTTTCTTACCTTTCTCATGTCTCCTTATCTCTCACCCCAGGCAGAAGGTGCTCAGAGAGATTGTATCCCCATCTCATAGGATGCTTTGGGCAAGGGGTGTGGTCACTGGCACTGCCCTGTGATGGGGTATTGGTGGCCCCAGCTTGGGCTAGACTATGCTGGAGACATTTGTCCTTCCTCCCAGAGCTGTGAGATGCTACAGACACCTCCATCCCTCCCCAGTGCCCCTGCCCAGGTGCCCATGGACCGTGCACACCTCTGCATGCTGCTCAGCCATGGCTTTCCAAAGCTGGGCCAGGGCAGAGGCAGGGACTAAGTGCTTATAGGCTTGGAAGGGCCTGGTGTGTGTGTTTTTGATGGGCAGGGATGGGAAACCTTGCAGACCACAGCCCTTATGAAATAACTTGTTTGCTAACTGGGTAATTGTGCTCTCCGGAAAACTGTTATCCTTCACCAGGAGAGATATTAAGCAAGAAACGCAGCCACCAGAATCCCTGCATTAATGGGGGGAAGAAAAGAAAAAATACCAGTGCTCCTTGATGCTTTGAGCAAGGGATGGCAGAGGGCTCCTAAGAGACCATGGCTCCACACTGGTCCTGAGAGAATAGACACTGCTGTCTGGGCAGAAAGGCAGATACCTTGGCATTCAGTGCCCTCAGACCAACGTCTGGCTTTCTTCTCAGGCACTTTTCACCATCAGCTGGCTTAGCTGATAACAGGGTCGTGGGGCAGATGGAATAAAGGCCCAGAGCCACCAGCCCTGGGAGACAAATGGAGACTGTGGGGTAGGAAAAACAATACAAAGCAGTAGGGACCCAGTGGGGTGAAGGAAGGACCACAGAGGCTGGTGGACATGAAGTTTCAAGCACTAAAATGTGGCTACAGGAGATTTGAGCTGTTGTAGCCTTAGAGAGGCCAAGAAGAGCTGAAGCATTGTCCATGAAGGAGGTCTGCCTACAGCCCATAAATAACCCTCTTTGAAATAAAGACCTGACTCTTAATTTATTCTGCTTGCATCAAATTTCATCTGCTTATTTTTAGCCTATGCTCTGCCTCATGGTGCAGGCAGTACCTCCCAGCCATGAGGCCAGACCCCACAGCTTCTTCCAGACCGCTGGAGCTAACACTATCTCTACCTTCTTGAGAGCAGGTCCTTGGCACAGCCCTGGTGAAGTACGTGGATGGGATTGTCCCAAGCAGGTACACACAGCCCTCCTTCCCTCCCATGGAGGTTTTAAGCATAGGTTACGTTAGCTGGGAAGGGAAGAAGGAAGAGAAAGGAATGACACCTATGTGGTTTTTCAGTTTCATGCTGATGGCCAGCTCAGCAGAATGAAGACCTTTCATTTCACGGGCTTTTCCCTTCTTCCCCTAGCACCTTAGCTTAGATTCCCCTGCTTTCAACAGCATGCACAAGCAAGGGTGTTGGAGGCGAAGTCCACTTCCTAGACCTGCAGTGTGGGAAGAAGTTTTGCGATTAGGACACACCTGCAAGCACATTCTTGAGCTGCTATTTTTTTCCCCATGTTTTCATTTCCACCGTGAATGGCTGATAGCAGCGTGTGGTCATGAAGTCCTTTCAAGACGGGAAAGAAATCCAAAGAACAGCAATAATGGAAAAGATTAAATAGAGGAAATGGAACTTTCCTGTACAAACCTGCTGCTCGGAGAGGAACCCCCGCCTGCTGTTATAAGGCAATAGCCTGAACTGTCGTGCTTTGCATGACTGGAAGTTGTGTTTATTTTCTGAGCAAGCCCTGACTAACTCAAAGCTTATCTGGAGTGTTCTCAGAGAGCCCCCTGATGGCTTTAGCTTTCATCTGAGCAGTCTGAGTTTCAGGATTTGAGTAGCTGGGAAAACCCTTGTTGACAGCAAATGGCTTTCCAGGGTTCAGTAGAAATTCCAGGTGAGATGCAGAGAGGCAATAACCACCTTCTTGGCTGAGATGGTACCTTCCCCCCAGATGGCTGCATACACGCTGGGCAGCTGCATGTTCCTGCCACCCTGCAAACCTGCCTCCTCTTGCTGACGCTTTTACTGTGATGTCTATTTTGAGCTGGAGACCAGCACCATCAAGCAGGTGTTTCTCCAGCTGCTGGACTAGGCCTGTGGTCATCTCACAAGGGGAGTAGCTTGGAGTAGCTTACCAGTAGATTGGAGTCAGGTTTTTTATTAAATACTGCCATATAAGAGCTGTCAGGGTGCTCCTGCTGTGGCAGTGGGTATGAAGAGGACTGGGTAATGCCACGAAGGTTGCTCTGTGAGAAGCATCCTGTAAAAACAGTTTTGCCATGAGGTTACACAAACCTGGCTGTGTTGCAGGAGAAGGCAGTCCTGCCTCCCTGCCATCCTCCACAGTGGCTGCAGGGTCCCACACACAGTCCCACGTGCTGTCCATGCCCTGACACTGCTTGCCAGGTTTCATGCTGGCAGGGTGGAAGTGCTGGCTGCCCACGAGGGTGCCAGTGCTGAGAGTGCCAGGGGACAGCCCATCCTGCTGGGACTCTTTAGCTTGGCTTAACGTGAGCACAACACCTCACCCTGGGACACAAACAACTGTGCTCGCCCAGCCGGCGCCTGTTTGCTTTTTCCTTCTAAGTAGAGCGATGGCCAGGGCAGCCAGCTTGCTCTCACACCTCCCTGGGGAGTCCTGGAGTGGTGACAGCATGTGACACTGCTCCTGGTCCCCAAGCCATCCAGGAGCAGAGCTGTAGCAGCCCCAGCCACAGGGCTGGACAAGAGTAGCACAGGGCCAGTGGCAGGGCAGGAAGGAAATGGCTTGCACTGAGGGGAAGGAGGAGTTAGCTCCTCACAGGCTTGATGGCAAGACCATCCTGCAAGGAATTCACCAGAGCCAGGTTAGCTAGTGTCTGAAAAACTGGACTGGAATGGGAAATATGCCTGAGGCAACAACACCCAGGGCATGAGCCACCTGGGGTGGAGTAGGCGGCCAGCGATGCCACCCCACTGTGCTGGCTGTGGTGGGGTGAAGAACCTGTCTGGGGCAGGGACACTGCCCTACCAGGACTCCCTCAGCAGTGGCAGGAGCATGGTTCCTGCCCTGATGTGACCAGTCTCAAGATGCTGATGGGAGCAAAGTGGTGGTGACATACTTCAAGGGGCAATGGCTTCTCTGGACAGAGAAGTAAGAGCACCAGCCTAAGGATGGAGCTGGGGAACTCCTGACATCCCCACAATGCCAGCCCAAAGGCCACTTGGCCAGGTGTCTTGCTGCTTCAGAAAGTGCTTGAGCAAGTACTGAGTCCCTGCTGCCACCTGCAAGGGAAGGACAATATCTGTGTCGCCAAGGCCACAGCCAGGTAAAGCCTTTGCTGCCCAGCCATGTGTGTGTGTCGCTCTTGTGGCCACATCTCTCCCTAAACCCATACGGCACAGGCCACACTGGGGAGTGCTCTCACAGGGTGACTTGACCCCAGCCACGCACCCAGACAGGGGACATTGCTGTGATTTAGCTTCTCCACTGAAGACCTGCCTGGGCATTTGTGCTTCTATCTCTTCCCATCCCTGCCTCCTCTTGCTGCACTCCTGCTCTGTTTAGACATCCACAACCTCTCCCGTGTGCTGCAGCACCCCTCCAGCACAAGGATGAGTCAGGGCCGTTTCATGTTCTCATCTCAGGGCCCCCACCTCAGCCCCACAAGCTGTGCCCAGCCTCTTGGTGGGCAGGATGGGATGCAGGCAGGGAAGGCGGCAGGGCAGGCAGGGAAGGCAGCGGGACAGGCAGGGAAGGCAGCAGGACAGGCAGGGAAGGCGGCAGGGCAGGCAGGGAAGGCGGCAGGGCAGGCAGGGAAGGCGGCAGGGCAGGCAGGGAAGGCGGCGGGGCAGGCAGGGAAGGCAGCAGGGCAGGCAGGGAAGGCGGCGGGGCAGGCAGGGAAGGCGGCGGGGCAGGCAGGGAAGGCGGTGGGGCAGGCTGGCCATCCTGGCACCAGCTCTGGGTGGGAGCCAGTGGAGCAGATGCATGCAGGCCCCCATGCTGCTGTGCCCAGCCCACATCAGCCCCGCACCTTAGCTGAGGGGGGTGGCTTGCACCCCCAAGGATGGTCCCAGAGCGAAGAGTTGTGCCAGAAAGCTCAGTCTGGCCTGTGGGGGCTTTGGCCCTAGACACAGACACTGCCTGTGACCTGTGTGAGTCACCAAAAACTTAGAGTCCTTTTTACTGTGACAGTTTTGGGATACCGTGGCTCAGCCTGGAAAAACCCAGGTGCCACCATCCCCTCCCTGCAGCCAGGCTGAGGACAAGCTCCTGGCTGCAGATCAGCTTCTCTTCTCAATAGCTTGTTTATAAGGATGCAAACAGCTCATGAGTGAAAAAAACAACTTCACACCAAATAGCTGCTAGCTCCCAATGGCCCAATATGTGCAACTACTTTCTCCGTTCTATATTTGCATTTCTGTTTGTTCCAAATCCTTTTATGTGGCTAAGCAGCTAGGAAGTGATGGCAGAGCAGAGGGCATGCGGCCAGGGTCATGCCTGTCTGTGGGATAATGCGGGGAGAAGCCTGTGCATCCACAGATGGGCTGTGGGAGCACCGGGCCACCAGCCAGGCTCCCCTGGCTACTGCTGAAGCAGCAGCACGCTGGAGCTATGGGAAGGCCATATTACAGACACAGAGGACTTTATTTACAGCAGGAGCGAGCCGGTGCATCACCTGCTCTCCAGCCGGAGCCGCTGTCCGGCACAGGCCACGGGGATGCCGAGGGCTACCGCGCCGGGGACTGGTTGAGGGGGGACAAAGGGATGCAAAGATGGACGGGGAAAAGGGGGTACTGCAGCCGCCATGTCGGCCGATACAGACACGGGTACGGCGCTTGGGGACCGGCTGCTTTTCCAAATGAGAGCCCTCCCCCCGCTCCCCCGCCGCTGCAGCAGCGCTCCCGGCTGGCTTTCCCCAGCCCTCCGCCCAGGTCTGGCTGCCGGCGGGGGCGGCGAACACCCGCTGCCCGCCCTGCTGCCCGCCTGCCTGGCCGCCTGCCAGCCCCCGCCGCGGCCGGGCTTGCGCAGGGACCGCGTCGCCGCTCGTCCGACCGCGGCC
>JANIJG010021913.1:35051-50780 GCA_024611175.1 Megaceryle torquata | reverse complement strand
GAAGGAAGGAAGGAAGGAAGGAAGGAAGGAAGGAAGGAAGGAAGGAAGGAAGGAAGGAAGGAAGGAAGGAAGGACAAAATATATCCCCATCCTCCCTTGTTTTCATCTGCTTAAAATTATCCATCCCCTTCCTTTACAAAGGCAGCTGTTTCCAGTGCAAGTGGTCAGGTAAAGGGCTTCATGCATGGTCCTGACTATGAGGTATTGTCAGGTGTGGCACAGCTTTTGCCCTCTAGCAGGGACATAGGAGTCCCAATGAATAAGTCAGTAGCTTCCAGGCTAAGCCGATGCAGATGCTGTTGACAGTGGTACCCTGGCATCCTCTTGGTCCTTCTCAAGCCTAATGGCTCACGACAAAAAATTCAGCTGTAAATTTTACCACCTAGTCCTAAATAAACTTGCTATAAGAAATCTCCAAGGCTGTAGAAAGCAATGGAGAATGCAGAAAATAATGGGGATATATATATATGCAGTTAATTATATGTCTGTACCAACTTCAGGTGAAGACTGGAGACCACATAGGCAAGTGGACATCTTTCCAATAGTCCAGACTGATGCTGAACAAAACCCTTACTTGGTCATTTCAGACAAAAAAATGTACTAATTTGAAGTTTCTATCTTGTAGTAATTCTTTAAAAGCAAGAGAAAAAACAAAACCAAAACCAACCAAACAAACAGAAAACATAAAGAAGGGATGACAACTAAAACATTTCAGCTTCAGGCTCTGTACTACCAGACATCATAGAAGTTTACAGGACAGTTCATTAATCTCTGACTAATTTTACAGAAGAAGAGATCTAGGCAAAATTGTCAAGGACAAATGGGTACTCTAAAGTTACTCATGTCTCTGCTGCTGCACACAGAATAGATTCTATCAGCTGTAGAACATGTGCTACTCTAACATGCATTATGTTAGCACATCCTGAATTTTAATTAATTTGAGAGTGAGAAGGAAAGAAAGAAATTATAAATTATCTTATTTTGGAATGGGAAATACAAATAAGAACAGACATCTGTTTACTAGTGGTTTGATAGTTCAGAATTTGCTGCTGAAGAGAATGATAAGGCATTAACAGAATTCCCTGAGACAAAGAAACTTAACATTGTCATTGAATCCATGTGGTGTTGAAGAAAAATAGATGTGCAGTGATCTTAGTGTGAGAGAAACAGTTCTGCAACTCCAAAAAGAAAGAAAAATCAGTAGTTCCAAGACTTTAGTTTTCCATTTGGAGGCTGTGTACATGTGCTTTATGAGCACGTGACTTAAACAGGTTGTTTCAATAATGCAAAGAGCTGTGTGTGCTTTGTTCCCAAGGATTTTCCTGTGTTAGCTATGTCTTCAGCATCCTTCTGCCAGTTTCTAAATTGACTGCTCTTCATGGGGCCACAATTTACAGTGTTTTCAGGAGTAAACTGTACCAAAGATGTGTCCAGTCCATTTCTATACTCTACTAATCTGACAACATATGCAGGTTTAATCTTACTTCAAACATTGTGGCAGCCACACATTCGTGTTACTGCATTCATCTTTTCATCAAACAGTTGAAACCATAAAAGTCTTTACTTTTCATTATATTTGGTCATGTCTGACATTTGTTGGGATTTGGTTTTCCCATTGTAGGTAAGTATTCAAAACTGAATTTACTTTGCACTTTTTTATTTTTTATTATTGTTATTTTTAGTATAGCCACAGTAGAAAATCCCGTCCTGTTAGAAATGTTGATACACAGTTGATAACTATAAGGTCATTTGCTCTCTTGAGGTCACTGAAGCCTCAAAACCCAAGAGAGTAGGAGCTCAGTTCTGCAGAATCTTAGAAATGACTCATTCCCAGAGCATTTTGTATACATAACAAGAACATATAAAGCCTTTCCTGTTGAATAAGCCTTTATATCCATTTATGTCACTGAGAGCACACTGCTGCAGTGGAAATACAACAGGTTAATGCCATTTTTAGTTTCCTCACAGAAAGAGCTGGACAGCTTTTAAAATAAATAAACACAATGTTGCTTTAAAAAGAGGATCTTAACTATAAAATCATCACTTTGTTATCAGAGAATGACAAATCCCACTAGGAAATGCCCAGCTTTGTATTTCTTTAATCGCTGGAAGAACCGCAAAGCTTGAACTGGGTCACACTGCTTTTAACCTGGCTGAAAAAATCTAAGGATGGGATTGTTCAAATTCTATCAATTCTTCATTTCCTATTACCAGAAATCCTGTTGGGGGGTTTCAATATATGAAAGGTAAAAAGATCACAAGGCAACATAGAAGTAGGTAAATATTGACAGATCCAAAGCACATACCAGTGTCCTACTGAGACTTAAAACAACTGCCTGTGTTGCTCAGGGACTGAGTCAATCCAATGGATGGGAGCTGTCAGGGTAAAACTTTCGCCATTTTCTCATTTTTGCTGTATAAATGTGTTCCTTCTATTAGATTTCTTTATTCCTTTTAGCCTTTCTAAATGACAATTAAGTCTGCCTACCCTATCAATAGCAGGTAATTTATTTGTTTCTACAGCTGAGCCTGACCTTCATTGATTTTATTGGAGTAATTTGCTGGAAATGATTTTTTAATGTTAGATTTATTACAGAGGCACTTCATTGTCCGATAAACGAAGTAAATTGTATTTTAAAAGTAACAAAATGAAAGAACCACTGAAATTTGAATGAGTTTTTTACAAGCATATTAGCTCAAAAGGTCCCTTATGCATCTCTTGTATGGACCCCAGTTTGCAAACAAGAGATTTTATTCTAGGCTTGTGTATGTTGGCTTCCCAAAGGCACAAGCATGAACCACACAGAAACAGACCTGGGTGCTGTGAGTAGCAGTTCTGTACAGTCACCGGTCATCTGCAGAGAGGGACTGTGACCTCCCTGTTCAGCCTGATTTGTACTGAGTGCATGCTTGTTCATTTGAATGGGGCTGATACTCCATATGAAGAAAGATGTTGAAAATGATCCTTTTAATTTGTTTATGTATTTCTCCTTTTACTGCTTCTCTTCCTCAGTTTTCAGACCTCTTGCTTGCTCTGGTTTAGACAGCTGCAATTGGGAGTAGGATTTGTGACTTGCTTACCTTTTAGACTTGCTTTCTGTAGTGCTTCAATTGCTCTGCAAACTGTCCTGGAGTAATTTGTAAATTACAAATTACCACCTCTACCTCTCAGTGTAGCTTAAAGTCAGATTGTTAACTGAGTATGACAGAGAAATAAATTTCCACTGCATTTAGATTAAAATAACGGGATTTGTTGTGTTGTGTGCACTTCATCTTTCTGGCCTTCTTGTTCACACAAAGTGTTGCCACACTACTCTATACCACACACAAAGTTCATTTTGAAGAGCTTGCTCTGAGGCACTGCATCTCTGTGCTCTCTCAACGAAGGACTCTGCTTTCAAGACATAATTGCATCCCTGCAAGACAACGATGCTGAGCAGTATTGGCATACCCTGCATTCCTGCATAACACCTCCTTCCTGCTGCCATCAGTGCATTGTGGAACTAGCATATGACATTTGTTGCTACCACGTTGTTCATGCCACTTGAGTAAAATTGGTGTACACACAGCTTTTATCTACCCTGTCTATTCGATTTGCAAGCTCTTCAGCATATGGATTATCTGCTACTCTCTATCTGTGCAGTGCTTAAAACATTAGACATGCTTAGAAAGTGAAAGGCGCCTTTCACTTTTTTGTATGTACACTGACATTATATATTAACAGCAATAATAATAATAAAAATACAAGAAGAACAATTGCTATTATAATGGCTTGCACAACCAGGAAAGGAGTCCCTTTGCTGAAGTTGCACATTTTTGTTTCTTTGTTTGCAACTTAAGTTTATGTTTTTCAGTGCAGATGACAAAAGTTAGACTTGTAAAAGCTGTATTTAGTGAGTTAATTGAAATATCACAAATGTCAAAGTCACCATTCATATTTTTAAGAAAACCCACTATTTAGTTGAAAGACAGATGATGGGCAGACAAGGTCCTGAGCACTCTAACCACTAATTTTGCTGCAATGGACAAATATGCTATTAACAGTTTAAATGTTTTTTTGGCACAGATGTGTTTGAGACCCCTATGTGGTACTTCAAAAGAAGGATTCCTCTATGTACCCTCTTGCACCTTCTTTGTTCTGTTGCTTTCAAAGCCAGTATAACTCCACTCAGACAGGAAACTGATACCTAAGTGTTTTACAGAAAGAAATTGAATCTGAATGGGTTGCACCTGAGGGAATTGCCAGTGCTAGTGAGAGCTGGTGTTTCTCTGTCTTCTACAAAGGATTGTATGAAAAATTAAACCTCTGCTTTCGTTTGAGAATAAGGGATTTAAATCTCCACTTTTTATCTGGCCAAAGACTATGAAACAGCATCCCATTTGAATGTGCTTACCATTGGAGTCACAAACCTGTTGCAAATCTAAAAAAGGGAAAACAGTTGTTTTTTTGGGGAAAGGAAAAACAGCTGGGTTTTTGGGTGTCTTGGTGCTCTGGATATGCATGCCTCTGATCTGTCTAAGTAACTGATGTCCATGAGTTCCTTTGTATTTCTCCCCATCACTGGACATCTTTCTGCTTACTTCTGTTCTGAGGATCCTCAATGCAAGTACCTAACTGCCCATTTGTTTACTACCTGTCTGCCTGATCCATAAAGCTCAACTTAATTCTGACAGTCTATTGATGTATCTAGAAGCAATGCATGCTCAGTACTTTTGACATTAAGGTGACAGTGATGTTGAATCTGACTTCAGCTTAACTTTTGGCATATAGTTATGAATATTTTCAGTTTTTGTGGGTATTAGGCAATTCATTAAAAAAACCCCTCACAAACAGATAAGGAGTGGCTGTGTCATAGGCAGTCCCTCCTTCCACAAAACGTGTACCAGTGGTCTCTATTTTATACTGTGCATTTCTGAAGATCATACTAGTGTGTGAAGCAAAACTTAAAAATAAAAACCATTAAAATATTTGAATATAAAACCCAGAATGCTTTCCTTTTAAATTTCCTGACTTGTTTCCTGTCTCTGTTTCTGCCACAGTTATTGATATAAGGAATCCATCAACATATTTTTATGGATGATCAAGAAAGGCTGACCTTTCCTGTGCAGGTACAAATAGGTAGTTCTTCAGAGGCTGTAAATGAATGACAAGATAATTCTATCCATTTAATATTGAAGTGATGTTGATAGTATCATTCTTCTCATGTTTGAAACGGGAAAGTATAGAGACCTTTCTCCCTCACTCTGTTCTGCTTTATGTGATGCATTTTCTCTCTGACTAATCGCTGTCACATTAACCTGCACTATTTCATCCTTCAGAGCTGTCAAGATAATGACGATAATCGAAGTGGCTCATTGTAGGTAAAGGAAATTATATGAGCAAAGTAATATCATAAAACAGTGTTTAAATATTTTAATTTCATTTGTCAGGGCTGCCCCAACACTTCATTACACATATAACCATCTCTCATCAGTGGAATTAGTGCATTATTCATTACTGTTAATTATTTTCACATAATGGCTGCCCTGATATATTTAACCTCCACATTATATCTCAGATAATGGGCCTGTAAAATTGAATTGTGTGAAGAGCGGAGTTCTAAAGCTCATTTGCAGAACATCAAAGAACAAAGAAGAGGAAAAGAATTCTAAATGGGACATCTCGCCCAGCTGGGGCCAAACATTTGTTTCTGTCTTATTTGCATACAGAAAATAGGTGGTTCAGAAGTGGTTCAACATTGTACATGCTGTCTGCTCCTATTACAGAGACAATTAGAATTTGTTAATGTCCCGAGTGTTTGAGACAACTTACCAGCTAATCTATTGTCTGAATGGCAGTGTGCTGGGAAGTTAACAAGAGAAGAAAGTAGACATTCTGAAGGACAGACCACAAAATCATATGGCATATATAAGGTGTCACCTACAGTTAGTTAATACTTCTTTTGATGAATGTCTGTATTGTAGAAATAAATTAACAAAACTTGCTGCTCAGGACTAAGATCCAAATCTGAGCAGTTCCAATACTACTCTATTAATTATTTCATTTTCACTGGGCCAAGTTTTCTAATGCTGTCTGTCATGTAGGACATAGAAGTGGGTTAGGAGGAGAACACAGCATCCTGAACGTGTGTATCTGCACTGCAAGCTGTGTCAGCATACCTATCTGCAGTGGTGCTTTACCATGCTGGGGTTAATATGTCTGCATTGCTGTTTCAGAGGATGGGAAATGTCAAACTCCTTTTCTCTGCTTTGCCAGGTGTTTTGAACATGCACTCCAATAAAATGAAGCAGTTTAAAGTCCACTGTGTGTCCACTGTAACAGCATGTATTTAACTGAATAGCCATATTTTTTTCCCATTTAGAGGCATATCCATTATTCACACACCTCAATAGACCTGAAAAGGCATTGAAATCAAACACTTTATGGAAAGAACATTTATCAACAGTTCAAGATGGTATAAGGAATAAAGGCAGTTCAGCAAAAAACAGACTTTTCAAACAGATTGTGGGAATTTTTTACAAACTTTAGTCTCAGTGTGTTTGTGAAGTTCTCTGTAAGTTCCCACATAACTATTTGAAGCTTTTTTTTTTGCTTTCATCAAAAATTTCAAGAGAATAGTTCTTCTAAAACTCACATGCAAGATATACCTTTGTTCTGTTTCACCCCTTTAGTAAATTTTATAGATTAAAAAAAAATAATAAAAAAAAAGCTTCAAACTTATTTCTCAGCTGTTACAAAATAACTTACAACTGATAGTGGGAATGTGATCTCAGAGGTGATCTCAGCCAATCAGAAGTCAGAATATGTTTAATGACTAACAACACAATTTGCTCGAGGTCATTAACGTACTTTAGTCTTATTGGCTAAAAAGTAATATTTTATAGTAATGATAAATGTCTTTTTGCTAAGTGGCAGTAGGTTTTTGGCCATATCATTAAATATTTATACAACATATACATAAATCTTCCTCCACTTGGCATCATCTGAGATTCATTTGGAAGAGACCCATTTATTTCACTTTGTAATGTTTTAAGTCTATTGCAGGCTTTAGCCTCAGCCTTCAAACTCTATATCTGAGTAGTTGGAAAGGAAAAGAAAACCACATTTTCACGGACCTGTCTTAGAAAGAGAAGTCTTCTCTCCTTAATCTGTCCATTCTCAGAGTATTTTTTTTAATGTATACATCACATACAGTCATTTACACATTGTAGAAGTTGTGTGAACAAAGCCTGCTGATGGTCCCTGCTTTTTAAACCATTTTTATTTCATAAATAAAATATTTTCAAAGTACCATGGAATATGGATAAAAAGAGATATTAGGGAGTCCACTAAATGAGTGAAGTAATCCCTCCATATCTAAACACATTATATGGACTTTGGTCAAAGTCATGAGAGATATTTATTTTTCTCACAGACATTCATTTAGGTACTCACAAATAGGAATAGACTGATAGGAGAGGCCTGTCTTTCTACTCCTGCCTAATCAGATCTTTTTTTCTCACTTGAAGCAGCTACTACTAGGTGATTAAATTTGTCTTGTGTCTGAATATCACTCCAAGAGAAATCTCAGAGTCAAAGCCCCTACTCAGATGAACTTTTCTTCATGTCCCCAGTATGTTGCACTGATGAGACAAATAAATGAATCTTGACAGAAATGCAGCTTTGTGATAGCAGAATCCTGCTGTACTCTACTGTTTATCTTTGACTGGGAAAAACACCAAGGGCTGGATGAGGGAATCCAAGGAATACCTCAAAAAGGGGAATATGCTTTAAGAATTAGGGTCAACAGAATTAAAATAACCTGTGATTTTTGCCTACAATGTCTTTATATCCTGGATACCCATCCCATACCAACTACACTTCTCCTCAGTGGTGTAATGAAGAGCCAACAAGTAAGGGACTGAGTTTTTTCTCTATATCAAATTAAGTAGACAATGATAGATAAAAATATGGCATCGAGAAATCTCTTTAGGCTTGCTGATATGCTATGAAAGATCGATCTCAAGAAGGGCCAGATCTGCTAGTTGTAGAGGTATGTTGCATAAAGCCCAGTGGTCTCAACATTTTTGTGAGATAATGTTTTTCTCTGGAGGCTGAGTTACTAGAAAATTTTGCATTGTTGAAAGTAATACACAAGTGGGAAACATCACAATTGCTGATAAAAGTTAATCTTATCATAGTAGTTTTCCTATATCTTGATGTATATGCACACACATATGCATACACATACACACACAAAAAAAATCCAAACAAAACCAATCAGAGCTGTTGTTTTTGTTAAATTGTGTTGAAATTTAGATACTAATGGAGGAGAAAGGAGTGTGACTAGGTTGTAAAGGATACAGGATTTCAATTATTGCCTAGGGAATATTTCCTTCCAGTTAATGCCGCTGAAGGATGACTATCTATTTTGAAATCTGGGAACCCAGAGTCAGTCAAGGATTACAATTCATATAAGAACTCTCTCTGCTGAGTCTCAACTCCATAACTATTAGAGTTTTTTCATGTTGGCCATCTCAGGTATGGTTCTTGTTCTAACGTGATCTAACATTATTTCAGAACTATACTTCACCTCAGACATGTTTGCAGGAAAGGTCCAGGGTTTTACAATGGACTAGCACTTTGAATGTAGTTGTGTGCTAAATATTTTGAAAGTTTAAATCACCTTATAATTTCTGAATATTAAGGGGTATATCTTCCTGCATCAGGAAATAGGGACTATTGCACAGACTTCCATTATTATTCTATAAAGTTGTAATGTGTAAGTTCAGCACTTTGAAAATTTACAGAATGGTACAAAACTTTTCAAAGAATGTTTTGTCCTGTTTTAGGATGGATTAGGGTTCATTTTCACCAGAAGTCATGAGAGGGGTTGGTCACAATTAAGATAGACAACCGAACCTGGCAATGTGTTATTCAATACCATACTGACATCATGTCCAGTAGATAACTACAGGAGGGGAAGGGGGGGTGGTAATGGTGGTGGTGGTGGATTGTCGTATGAAACTCCTTATCTCAACTCTTGGGGTTTTTGCACTGGAGGGTGGGAGGGGCAGGGCTTAGAGTGAGCGCTGTGTGGGTTCCAAACAACATGTTTCTAGGAAGCAAATGACAGTGTAAGTTTAAAAGCAAAGACTAGAATTGCATTTGAGTGGTGATGAAATATCTAATTTCATTTAATGGAGATTTTTTAATTACTTTTGAGTAGAACACAATTTTTCCAAGATAGAGAACACTCAGAATTTTTTGCATAAACTCCTAGATCCTCCTTCCAGTCTCTGTCTATACATATGCCTGCTCATGGCTTCAATGGTTGTATACTTTGCTGGATAAAAAATTGGTTGAATGGCTGTGCCCAGAGATTGATGGTGAATGGATTTAAAGCCAGTTGGTGGTCAGTCACAAGTCACCCAGGACTCAGTATTAAAGCCAGTTCTGCTTAATAACTTTATCAATGACCTGATGAGGTGATCAAGGGCACACTCACTATGTTTGCAGATGACACCAAGTTAGGCAGGTGTGTTAATCTGCTTGAAGGTAGGGAGACTTGACAGAAGGATCTGAACAAGTTAGATAGATAGGCTGAGGATAATTGTATGAGGTTCAACAAGGCCAGGTGCTGGGTCCTGCACTGCTCCAGGCTTGGGTAAGAGTGGCTGGAAAGCTGCCCAGCAGAAAAGGACCTGGGGGTTCTAGTTGACAGCCGGATGAATATAAGCCAGCAGTGTGCCCAGGTGGCTAAGAAGGCCGTAAGAATCACGGATTGTTTCAGAATTAGTGCATCCAGCAGGACTAGGGAAGTGATCATCCCCCTGTACTCAGCACTGGTGAGACTGGACTTTGAGTACTGTTCAGTTTTGGGCCACTCATTACAAGGATATTGACATGATGGAGCATGTCCAAAGAAGGGCAGCAAAACTTATGAGGGGTCTAGAACATAAGTCTTATGAGAAGTGGCTGAGGGAAATGAGGTTATTTAACCTGGAGAAAAGGAGTCTCAGGGGAGACTTTACTGCTCTCCTCAACTACCTGAAAGAAGGGTGTATTGAGGTGGGTGTTGATCTGTTCTCCCAAGTAACAAGCAATGGGACAAGAGGAAACTGCCTGAAGTTATGCCAGGGGAGGTTTCTGTTGCACATTAGGAAAAATTCATTCACTGAAAGGATTGTCAAGCATTGGAAGAGGCTGCCCAGGTAAGTGGTGGAGTCCCCATCCCTAAGGTGTTTAAAGCATATATGTGGTGCTTAGGATATGGTTTAGTTGTGACCTGGCAGTGCTGGATTAATGGTTGGACTTGATGATCTTAAAGGTCCCTTCCAACCAGAAGTATTTTGTTTGTTCAATCTTTTTTTCATATGTTACAAGATATTTTTGCAAACACCTCATTTTCTGTGATGGAAAATAGTGGGTTATGAAAATACAAGTGTGGAATCATTGAATGGATAGCCATTATAACTGACTATGTTATACATGGTATACTATTAATGAAACTACCTAGCAGAAGGATTTCAAAACAATAAATAGTTGTGTCAGAGGTGAACATCTAAAGGCTCTGTGGCCCTATGGCAACAGCTCTCTGCTGCTAGAGGCCCGGTCCTCCATTTTGCTTTGTAGAGTCAGCAGGTGAAAAGCACAAGCATCACTGAGAAAAGATAAAATGATCTTCAAATACATCCAAGAAAGCAGATGGCAGACAGACTCCATCCAGATATTTATTTCTTCTATACCTCTATTTGCACAGGACCTCAGTTTCCATGGGAAGAGTTCACAGCAAATCCCACAATCCCCCTGCCATGTCTTGGAGCTGTTCATCTCACTCAAACCCCTCCAAACTAGCCTGCAGCTTTTAACCTTTTCCTGAATTAAGCTCTGCCATCCTGTGCCAGTCACACAAAAGAGAGGCAGCACACTGACTACAGTTCAGTTTGATGAGTATTATGCGAAGAAAAGATCCAGAATGAGTTACTCTGTTTCCAGAGGGGTACAGAAGTTTAGATACAATATGAACTAGATCTGGAGTGCAGAACTATACATATAATGAGACAAAATGAAACAAAAAGGAGTGTGTCTTTAACATTTTCCACAAACACCTCTCCCAATCTATTCAACATAACAGGAATGGAGCCACCTTGCTTAGGATGCTCTTAATTTCCAGGCTGTGTATGATCTCTATTAGTTGTCTCTATTAGTCAGTGTGCATCCTGTCACAAAACCAAGATTTTTGAAATTGTTACAGACTCTGTTAATCAGAAGGACAATTATTATGATCAGATTTTTTCCTTACAAGAAGGGGACAAGCTTCAAATGTGACAGAGAAGTGAGATAGTTCTTCAGAATTTTTCAGCAGAAGGAAGACCATTCTTATTATAGATCTTAAAAAAAAAAATTAGTTTAAAGAAATCTATCACCCTCATCTCTTCTACAACAAGTCTTTCAGAAAAGGAAAATTGTAGAGAATTTTGTATCAGATACTTTGAAAGACTTACAGAAAAAAGGGAATCTTCAGGTGTGGCTGTTCTTTGCTACCTAAAAAAAACCTCGAGAGGTTTAGAGCCAGCAGTGAACTTTCAACCTCTAAATGTCATCTGGAACTCAAAAAAACCCTTTTAACTATCATTTAAAGGGTTTGATAGAAACACTTTAAAAAATGTATTTTTTATTTTTTCTCCAAATTAAGTCTTAGCAATTCTATTATCTTCCCACATTTCTATTAGAAATCTAGGTAAGGAACACTTTGCTGAACTGAGGGGTGTTAATTCATATTGCATATAGCTCTCAGATCATTTTAAACAACAGGATTTATATAATCATAGATGAGGCATGTACTGTGCACTCCTTAGATATATGTACATTCTTCCTGTTACATGCACATTCTAACTGTCCAGACAAAAGATGTCCTAAGGCTACCTCTCCAGACAGTGAGGTACTTGCTGACAGCTCTGGGCTTTAAGACAAATTAGAATAAGCCAATTTTTCAGTCTGTAAGTCTAATAAAGCTTCTGGCTTTCAGTTCTGTCGATGACTATGAATAAAATTCCCTGACAAGAGAGAAGACAGGATGTTTAGCTTTCTGATGAGGGTGATTTTAAGGTGAAGACCAATTCTGTAATTCCTATTTCAGTTCTCATCAGTGAGAAACTCCTGTCATTAGAAAAGCAGGAACAAAAAGTTTTCAAGACCAACGTCTCCATTCTGACTGCTTAACTCCCTTTTCACAACTGCTCTTTGTACTGAGTGCTATTTGATGGTGTGATGGGTGCCTAAATATATGTAGGGCATCTCTTCAGTCTCTCAGAGTTTAATTTGGTGATGTCAATGTGTAGTTGTATTTATCACATACAAATTTAATACATATTATTTTCCAAACACTATCCCTGTTTTGTTCATAGATTCAAAATATAACTTCAAGTTAATATTCTACCAGTAATGCATGTTCTCATGTCCTCAGTCACTCATGTATTCATCTCTGAATGCTTCCCATTTTAGAAGATGGAGGCTGTTAAGCCACCAAAGCAAAGAATCCTGTAAACAGAGGGGACAAAATTACACTTGAAGTCTGGAAAATTAATTGAGAAAACGATTATATCTTTCTTTTGGTGCCAGAAATGTTTGCATTATTATTTTATATTACTGAAAACTTACAAATAACTTGTGACAGAACTTATGATGGATTTTTCTCCTTGCTTTTTTCATGCCCTGTAAAGCACAAAAACTAAATTTAGACTTTGCACAACAGATAGAATAGAAAATTGTCTTTCAGACAAAGAATAAAATTTCTAATGAGAACATAATGCAACCATTTAATGAAATACACAGTACAGTAGATCAAAGATCATGTATTAATTTAGAAGTCTAAGTTGGTGAATGTCTTTTTATGATATTTGAAATCATTAATGAAAATTTTTTTTTTTTTTTTTTTATTAAGAAATGAGAAGGTAATCATGATGAAAAATAATCAATCATCTGAAGAAGGTTGTTATTGTCTATGAGGAAGAGAGGAAAAAAGTACATAAAAATGAGGACCAAATTTTTATGGACAATATTCTATCTATGTTCAATAAGCATTTTCAAATTATTACCTGCAAAATTAGAAGGTTAATTTCTTTCTTTGGACAAAAGCTTAAAATACAAATAGTGATCAAATATGTGTGTGTATCATGGTTGGTATGGACAAATTAGTAGTCAATAAATTCCTTAGTTATATTTAAAATATATTGGAATAATAAGGTTTGCAAATATTTGGGTAGGTTGTTTCCCAAAAAATGCATTTTCAGAATTTTCATTTCATGTAAGGGATCCACATGAGAAACCACATGATTTGTTTTCTTATTAGCAAAGGACTCCTCTTTACAAACAATGCTGTCTAACACAGAGGTGAGAAAATGGCCACCCATCATCTGAAAGGTTTTCTATATTTTTATTTTAGGCTGGATTGTCAGTGTATTTATGGAGCAAATTTTCCAGTAATTCCCCCACAGCATTCTCTGGTTTGCTTGGCAGAAAAATCTTGGAGCACATGACCTGGGTTCTTCTTGGATGAAACAAAAGCAAAGTTTTGAAAGGGGTCTGAGGTAACTCCTGAAATGTGTAGCAGGGATGTCATGGCCTCAGTGATGTTTCACTCTACAAACCTATTCCTGTAGTTCTTGCTAGAGAAGGAGCTGAAATCAGTCTGCACTGTAGACCTATCCTATGAAGATTTAGGCTTACATGCAGACCAAGTGGGAAGCCTCAGGGAAAACATAGTTATTGTGGAACTGCAGCAGAACTATTTAGAATGCAATGTAAAAGACAAGAAGCTTTAGTTTTCCTTTTTGTCTAACTGAAAAAGAGAATGCTTTTATGGTAACTTTAACCAGTTTTTGCCTATATTCACTATCTGTGGCTTTGTATTCTGTACAGACTTCTCAATTTCTGCAAACTCTTTCCTGATAGCATCTTTCATGACTCTCCACCAACTTCTGCAGTAAAGCGTAAAAGTCTCACCTTTTGATGTTCCTCATTCTCACTCACTCAGCAACAAACTGGTGCATACTTCTAAATATCCATGAGGAAAATTGTTGTCTATTTATATATCCTCTGTAGGCAGATAGAAATGGTCTCTCATTCACAGGCCTTGGTCCTTGTAGGGGATTTTAACCACCCTAACATCTGCTGGAGAGATAACACAGAAAGGCACCAGCAATCCAAGATATTCCTGAAATGTGTAAATGACAACTTCTTCCTCCAAATGGTAGAGGAACTGACAAGGAAAGGGGCTATTCTGGACCTTGTTCTGACCAACAGGGAATAGCTGGTGACTGATGTGAGACTTCGGGACAACCTAGGCTTCAGTGATCACAAGGCGATAGAATTTAAGATCCTCAGGGCAGCTAGGAGGATGTACTCCAAGCTTATGACCCTGGACTTCAGGCATGCAGACTTTGATCACTTCAGGGATCTACTGGACAAAGTGGTGTGGGTCAAAGCCCTAGAGGGTAGGGGGGCCAGGACAGCTGGTCGGTATTCAAGGATCACCTTCTCCGTGTCCAGGAACAAACTATACCGACAAAAAGAAAGGCTGTAAAGAATGCTAGGAGACCTGCCTGGATGAATAAGGAGCTCCTGAAGATGCTGTCATGCAAAAAGAAACTCTACAAGGAGTGGAAAGAAGGAGAGCTAGAATGGGGGAAATACAAGGAAGCTGCCCAAGCAGCAAGAGACCTGGTTAGAAAAGCTAAAGCTCAGTCAGGATTAAATCTAGCCAGGGAGATCAAGGGAAACACCAAGAATTTCTATAGGTATATTAATGGCAAGAAGAAGACTAGGAAAGGTGTGGGCCCCCTCAGAAAGGATACGGGAGAACTGGTGGCAAGAGATGCTGAGAAGACTGAGGTTCTCAATGACTTCTTTTCCTCAGTCTTCACTGGCAAGGGATCCAGCCACACCCCCAGAATCACAGAAGATAATGGTAGGGGCTGGATGAAAGAACTGCCCATTGCAAGTGAAGATCAGGTTTGTGACCATCTGAAGAACCTGAAGTGTACAAGTCCATGGGACCTGATGGGATACACCCACGCGTGCTGAGGGAACTGGCGAATAGGTTGCTAGACTGCCATCTGTTATATTCCAGAAGTCATGGCAGTCTGGTGAAGCCCCCACTGACTGGAAAAGGGGAAATATAACCCCACTATTCAAAAAGGGAAAGGCAGATGAACCTGGAAACTATAGGCCAGTCAGTCTCACTGCTGTGCCTGGTAAGATCATGGAGGGGATCCTCTTGGAGTCACTACTGAGGGAGACAAATAACGATGCGGTGATTGGCTACAACCAACATGGCTTCACCAAGGGCAAATCATGCCTGACTAATCTGGTGGCATTCTATGAGAAGGTCATAACATCAATAGACAGGGGAAGAGCAACAGACGTCATTTACCTAGACCTGAGAAAAGCCTTTGACACTGTCCCGCATGACATCCTGGTCTCCAAGCTGGTGAAATATGGGTTTGATGGGTGGACAATTCAGTGGATAAAGAACTGGCTTGACGGCCACTCCCAAAGAGTAGTTGTCAATGGGTCCATATGCAAGTGGAGGCCAGTGACAAGTGGAGTCCCTCAAGGATCAGTACTGGGACCAGTCTCATTTAACATCTTCTTCAGCGACATGGACAATGGCATTGAGTGCACCCTCAGCAAGTTTGCTGATGACACCAAGCTGTGTGGGGCAGCTGACACACTGGAGGGAAGGG
>JANIJG010021913.1:13590-29823 GCA_024611175.1 Megaceryle torquata | reverse complement strand
ATTACCTGTCTACAGAACGGGTTTCAAAACAGTGTGTAATTTGACATGTTTACCTATAGTAATGAGTCTTTAAAAGTTTGTTGAAAACAATTGTAATTTCATCAGTATTTCACAAACAAAATTAATCTGTGATTTTGTCATTACTTATTTATTCATACTGCTGTGTGATCTGTCAATGATACACTGCTGTTTTCTCAGGTGAAAGACTATTACTCTGATAATATACAAGAGAAAAGAGTGGAAAGTATAATTCTTCTAAAGAGAGAGAAGGAATTTGTAACATAGAGGAAGACTGTCAAGGTTACAGATATTTCTGGATAATTTAAATTATCTTAATTTGTCACATCTTTGTTCACTAGTGGCAAAATAATCCACTACGACGTGACATCTGATTTTTAAAAATTATTGCAATTTGGTAGGTTTCCAGGGTTTAGTTGACAGTAATTGTTAAAAACTCCATCTATTTCAAACCAGATGTCCATCGTAACTTTGTTCAAAACTGTTTGATGAATTTAAGGAAGATGAAAATGATCCTTGAGCCAAATACTGCAAAACTGTAAAGAGGAGTTACTGGCATGTCAGTTGACTGAGTGTGACTGATGCCCGGTATCTAATTAATTCCAAGGATCTATGTATGCAACATCAAATGGTGAGCTAGTATTTGTTATCTACCTGATGTCGATCCCAGTATTTCCCAAGCTGTGTTACAGTTTAATGCACTGTACACTGAAGTTCAGATTCTCAAGGGAAAACGAGGTGTTCACATGCCTTTTCGAGAATCTAAATCCGATATGGGAAACACTAGAAACAATGACAGTAAGTCCTGACCCTGAAAGCACAGAAAAATGAAATTTCTGTAGCTGGATGTGTACATCTGCCTAAATTTTGACACTGTTACCCTGTATTGGTCCCCTTCCTTCAGCCAGGTCCTCCTGGGAGTCATAAAACAAAAGCTTGCTTTGCATGAATTGCAGGAATAGCCATCTCAGTCTCTTCCCCCTCCATGCACACATACAGAAGGAGGAGGAATTTTTTTCTACCTCCTCCCCTCCTAGCTTCACTGTGAGGTTAGATTTGTAGGATACAGGCTGTCCTGTTGCAGGGGATGCTATTCTGTGAGAATATAGATGAAGATGGATGTACAGACAAGTGGTTAGGAAACTCAGGTAGGCAGTATGGGTTCCCTCTCTGTGTGAAGGAGTGTCTGTTTTATACAAAGTGAAGCAGCTTAACAAGAAGACTGAGCGCTTCCAGCTTCAGAATAACTGTTGTTTGCTGATGAAGGCATTCTTCATGCAGGTAGGAGGCATGGATTACTGTCCCTCGGGCAGAAACGGGGGAACTTAATGCAGTGCCATTAATGCTTCAATCACTCAGAAGCAGGTCCCAAAGGATATTGAGACATTCAAGTATCCAAGACAAAGATAATACCTATGAGAGGAGAAGAGACACCACCAGGGACTAAGACTTCCTGTTTTTCTGATAAATGGGTTTGAAGTCATTACTGACTGAAGAAGCTGCTGAGTTAGAGCTCATGGGTTAAGAGAAATGTCAGTTTTCCTAAATCTACAGTTACTCTGGAATTTAATGCTCACCTCCTTTTTAAATTTTCCATCTTTTAAGAGACATATTGGATTTGAGGTTTGGACCCTTCTTCATCTCTACCTTCCACTCACTGACATTTTTAATAGGTCTTAAATATACACACTAAAGAAAAGTTCTTTCATGTAGAATACATCCCATTATCTGTTCTAGTTCACCTTCCCTTGCTTTATTTTCCACAAAGCAGGGCTGTAAACTTAGTTAGCTTTACACCTTGTTTTCTCCAAGTCTGTATTGGCTTACAGCAGGTATAGCAAAACGAAGAAGGGAACCATGGGAAAATAAAATTTGTTATTTATTTATAAACTTGACATTACACATCATGCAAAATTAAAATATTCTGCTTGTTCTTGCCCCAGTTATTTTAAGAACAGTCTCTGCAGAGCTTTAACAGCCCTTTGCAATAGATGGCACAAATGGGCACACTTTCCAGCTGCTGAAATATGTTAAATTTTGGCTCTGGCCTTCATTTTATTTATCAGCTCATTCTAATAGAGAGGAAGTCACCACCTCTAGCTGGTTTTGCTCTGGGAGAGGCCCTGTACACTGTACAGTTTCGCATCTGAAGTACAGCTCCAGCAGACATGTGATGTCCAGGCCAGGATGGGGCAGAACTGAAACACCCTAAGGTACAGTTTTGTGTTTAACTGCCCAGTCATCGACCAATTTTATATTTTGTATGGTTAAGTCTAGGGCAGCCCTAGTTCAGACAGTAGGAGATGTCACCTCCAGAGGAAGCAAAAAGTAAACTAAGGTTGGAACTACTAGAAGAATATTTAACTCTGGTAGGAGAGTGGTTTCCCATCTTATAATTACAGGTATAAAAAGTGCTAACTTAGCAAAGTGCCATAATTTAGTTTCTACTAAATTGACCTCCCTTTTGGACTTTGCCAGGAGGCTTGATTCATTAAAGCTCATTGAGTTATTAGATATACTTGGCTGAAAATTGCTATAGGAGTACAAGGTATTCACAGCAGGCTCAATGATAACTTCAGAAGTGTACCCTAGTAACTCAGAAGAGACAAGGTGAAGAAGAGGCAAGGTTGATTCAGATTTCAACCCAACTTTCCTGATCCATAAATGTGTATGTCAAACTTCTGTGTTGGAAGGAGGGAGGGACTAGAAATTTCTTGTAAGAATTTTTCTGTTTAAATCTGAAGATATTTTTGATACCTAAATTATTTTCTCTTCCTACTTTAAGTAAGTTTAGACTTCAGTATTTTACCATAAAGTGAGCAGAATGCCTTGTACTTCCTTCAATCATTAGACTCAAAGATTGTTCTACAAGAATGATTCCTTTTAAGCTTTCATAAACATTTACTGTAGCATCTCACTTAAAACTAAGTATCTTATTATATCACTGAATGTGTCTCCATGCTCCTATTAAATCAACTGTTGTTGTCTTCTGCTGCTGCCACCTTAGAGACATAGGAGACAGTGCTCTGGAATTAAGGGACATGAGAATGTGGCCATTATATTTTATACAGGATGATAAATGATTAATACTTGTAAATTAATGCATTTAAATTATATGTGCATGAGACACTCCAAGCCTTGCAAATATATCCAAGAGACTAGTTTGAAAAAAATGTACCTGACAACTTATTTTTTCATATTGGAGACTGGGCTGGTGAGGTGAAAAAGAAACAGTGGTATGTAAGGTTTATAATAGATATACACAAGATAGAGTGCATTTCTGGGCAATTATAACATGCCTAGGAAGGTGTTGCAAGGCATGGGGCTGAAAGGCCAAATGACTTTACCCACTTGAGAAATGCAATAATTCCCTAGAAATGCACCGCCTGCAGTATATTATTACTGTTATGAAATAGAATTCATGAATAGAAAGAAGGAAAATGGTGAGGAGGCCTATTTGTGCATGCACCAGCTAGTATTAAAGTGAGTGTGACATCAGTCACAGCCAATCAAACAGGATCAGTAATGTCCAAAGTACTACAGACATTTCATAATTAAGTAATGAGACATGACAGGGCATGAATTGTGTTGTATTAATTCTCGCCAAGTGTGTTGTTGTAAGGCAAGAGGATGAAGGCTGGGTGCCATCGGTCCAGCCAACTGTGAATTAATCCTTTCCCATTCTCACAATGGAACCTCTTATTGTGGTTTTATAAAATGTTAATTTTTAAAATATTTATATTGTTAATTAAGTGATGAGTTTCTAAGCCATGATGGCAATCAGCACAATTCTTTCCATAATTCTGAGCAGTGAATTGTGCTATATGCTACTCACTACTCCGATCCTCCACAGTCAGTCAAACCAGCTGTTTTCTATTGTCCGTTTGCTAATGTATTCTAATACCCTGCCTCCTAATGCCTACTATCTGCATTCATTTGCATATAAGAAGCATCTAGATATGCCAGTAATGGTTAGTGAAGTCCTTTGAGCATATAAAGTGCTATGGAAGTGCTAAATATGTCTTTTGTTTATTATTGAAAGAAAACAGTAATGTATTGGGGGGTATTGTTCATGTCCCTTGTCAGTCAGGACTTTGTTCTGTTCACTCTGATTGTGAGTGGTGTTTTTTAATACTAAAAATAAAGCTTTTGGGTTTTGTGCCTTTGCAAATTTAGGGCATCCATTTTCTTTGTAAGTGACTCCCAGTCAGACCCCACTTACTTAAAATATCAGTTTTCTATAGTATTCTTTATGGTACTCTACATTGCACTCTAATTTAGTGTAGACTATTGTTTTTAGTGATCTGAGACTGGCTCAGGGACCTAGTGCTGGTGCTTTACAGGATGTCACTGTGACCTACCAGATGCCCATGCCATGGACTATCATGGTCAGAGATTACTGACAGTGAGAAAATTTGAAACTTCACTTCTGCAAATGAATTACAGAAATGAGTGCCACGATATTTGTTATTGTAGATCCATACAAAGATAAAAATGCCTAGGCAATGCCACTGGAACAGGTTTGAAAATCCTGCGCTGGCTGGCAGACATAGATGACATGCTTTTCCGACTCTAATGCTAGTTATTTAATTTCAAAAGCAAAGATATGAAAAAGTTTCTTTGGTGAACATTAAGCAAATGGACTATTTCAAAATGTTAATAGTATTCACACTTCTACATAAAGCCCTTCATACACTTAACTTGTCTCTGATAGTCATTTTCAGAGAGAGCAGTTCTTTAAAGGCATGTAGTAACTGGAACACATAATTGAAACTGGAAACAACAAAAGGTGTTGTCTATATTTGAAACTTACAGTGTAAGTACAGGTTACTATAATTACCTGGACTGAAATAGTTATTATTGACATCATCAGAGGATTTGAGTGAGGTCATTTATCAATGTTGAGAAGAATAAATGTCTTTCTTGAGTACTGTAATCACATACTTGATGTTCAGTACTTGTCTCCTAAGATTTTATGAAGTCTAGATTTATTTGTACTTCAAAATAAAAATGTTTTCTTTTTTCACCTAAACACTTAATAACTTTGTTTTCAAAATGAAAAGCAGATTCTAATTTTACAGGATTTACCTCATTCTGAATGGTGTTGAGATTTGTCCTTGGAGTAAGGAACACAGCAGTGGTCTGTTAGATGCTTAGTTGCATGTCATTTTAAAAATTAGACATTACCGTGTCTATAAAGGTAGATACAGGTCCCTATAGAAACCCAAAGAGATACATACTATATTATTAAAATAAGACAATATATTACACTAACTTTCTTAGCAGCTCTTCTCAGCTTGGCATGTTGCAGGACCTGTCTTCATGAAGTCACTTTGGAAGAGCATGAAGCAGTTTTGTCTGGAAGCAGACAGTCATGAATTAAGGCAATGTGGGAATTTGCAGAAAAAGGAAGCAAAATATTAATTAATATTTGGGTGGCCTGTACTCTCTCAACATCTGAATGATATGGTTCTGTTCTCTGCTGTGATTTTAAGTATGCCTTTTGTGACTAAGATTTGAGCACACTGTCAACATAGGACTATTCTGGTCCAAACCTTTTAACTTCCATCATTCATACTTCTGGGCAAACAAAGTCAGGCTGGTTCCTTGGAAGCTGGAATGGTGGACACTATATATTTTAACAGTGAATTATTTTATGTGTGGCATAAAGATAGCACACACTAATGGACAAGCAGTAAATTATCTAAACAAATAAATTAAAATAAATAGAATTAAGAAATTTGTAAATATATATGAGCCCACAGGTAGTTCCAGACTAGTATGTACTTACTATCTATACTTTGTTTTGCTCTCTGGGCTTCTCAAGCTTTCATACTTGCTTTGATTTTCAGCAGGTTTTCTGGCAAAGTGTAAATTATTGTTAAGGAAAAAGAATGTTACTTGTTTGGGGTTTTTTTTATGATAGGTTTGCACTAAGGTGATTGGTTATGAAAGTGCCAAATCCAGTACCTGATTTGGCTTACTATGAAGTGCTTAATAATTTCATTATTCTTTTCTCCCTAAAAACACAGTCTTAGAAATATTTTTTGTTCTGTTCAAATTCTTGTTTATCAGAACAAACAGTAAATATTTTCCTCTCTGCAGTGATTCCTGCTTTACAAAGTTCACAGATCAAGTCCATTGTCCATGTGTGGGAATTAAGTGCTATTTAAAACACCCCTGGTTTCAACTTCAACTCCTAAGGAGTGATTCAAAAGCCTAAACATGAGTGTCTAATACCATTTAGATGCCTTAGGATATCCTGCCTGGCATCCAGCTGCTGCTTCAGAAGGGCCCTGGTCTCCCACAGATCTTGTGTTATCTCTGCCAGGCTCATGCGGATGCTGTGAATACCCCAGGATGTTTAAAATTGTGCTAAATGACTCTGCTTAGGCACCTGCGCTGCTCCCCCCTCATGTTCCCTGCTTACAGCAAGCATTCCTGGAGCAAGCAGCAGAAGTTTATGTTCATGCTTCTGTATTTCTAAATGCCCCATGTAGGGGCAATCCATGACTATCCAGGAGCATTTGATAGCCTGTTGTCTTGCCATGAATATTTACATCATTTTACCTATCGTACAATAACATATGAAGCGTCATATTCTCGTTTTTTAAACAATCAAAACATACTTGTAGATTAATTTTAATGCACATATTTTTTCCATTTGAATACTTCATGATTAAAAGTTCACGACCTTGATTATATTATGCAATTTGAGAAATCACCAACAATGTCCATGGTGATTAAATATTCCACTTTGTAATTATTTTGTAACTTTTGTTCTGCTCTTTGCTCACTCTAAAAATTATCATAAAATTTTGAAAGATGTCCTCAGTGCAGAATATGTCCATAAAATATTAAATATTCAATTTTCCTCTATCATGGCTTGAAAAATTCATAATTACATGATGATCCACATAATAACTCATTCTGAAAAGTCATATATGGCACTCCCCCTGTGACTGAGTTAATAATTTACTGCTGTGTGGGATTTTCACTCTGCACTGTTAGTCTTGGGAACATTTATTAAGCAAATGTTCATTTGCAAAGATCAGAATGTGAATGAAGAGGGTAAGAATTTAATGAGGAGTGACAGACAGGTGAACTGATTCCATATAGTTCTTTACTACAGGAGAAAGCAGATAGCTTTATCTTTCATAGCCTCGATAGACACATGAAATGAAATATAGAAGACAGAGGGCAAAAGGAAAAAAAGGTACTTTCCTAGAAGGGCCAATGGAAGGATAAATCAGAGGAACTCATGAACATGATTCAGACCCCTTGAAATGGCTGTTCACATTCTGTACCTTTGGACTTCTATAGCAGCTGTATTCAGCCTTTTTGTATTTGAGATCCTTTCCCATTTTTTTAAGAGAGTATTTTCAGCATTAAAGAAAAAACAATCAAGTTCAAGAGTACCAAATCATCTTATCTGACAGAAATATACACCTGGAGAAGCAAGCTAATGTTTGATTTTTTTTTTTTTTTTTTTTTCCAAAATACATTGTATTTTATGGTTACCCTTTGTCATGTTTAGATGTAAGAAACACTTGAAAACAATATAAAGCAGGAACTAGCATAAAACTTCTTAACTTTTTTCTTTTTTTTTTTCAGTAAATAATGAAAAGGCTTGCTTCACATTAACTGTTATATATAATTCTTTATATGATTTTAAATCAGACATAATTTAAATAATGTTGATGTTTTTTCTATGTAAAAGAATTTAAAGAAAAATGAAATGTCATGGGAAGATTTTATAATTGATTCAGAGTTCAGTTTTGCAAAATACTGAATGTGTACCTGATACAGCAAAAAGCAAATACAGTTAATATAAACTTAGGTGGTTTTCTGACTAAGGGACACTTCATTAAACATGCCATGACTTTTCAGCAGTGCCCAGTGATGGGACAAGGGGCAAAGGGAGAAAGCTGAAACAGGAGGCTCCATCTAAATAAGGAAATACTTCTTATAAGGAAACAAATAAGGAAAAACTTCTTTACTGTGAGGGTGATGCAGCACTGAAACAGGCTGCCCGGGGTGGGCAGTTATGGAATTTCCTTTTCTGGAGAGATTCAAAACTGACCTGGGTGCAATCCTGTGTAATGTGCTCTAGGCAAATCTGCTTTGGTGGCTGGGTTGGATTGGATGATCCCTTCCAGATGCAACAATTCTGCGATTCTGTGACTTCAACAAGACCAAACAAGTCTTTCTCAATCTATTGGCCTTGAGATGTGAAAGGATATAGCATACAGATATACTTTCCAATTATATATATATAAATATAAGATCCCAAATGTTAGGGTTTATAATTTTTTTTTATACACAAAACAAGATATTGTCGCATATGTCCTAACAAAAATTGGTCAAAACTGGAATTTACTTTTATTCCAACTGATGCTTTTCCTCTGTGTGAAAGTTTAAATTTCCTAAAATATTCTTCATCTCCTGACCTGAAATATCATTTTGATGATGAATGAAATATCATTTTTGAAAACCACAACATTTATTTCTCAGCTCATTGACAAGATGAAAACAACTCTCATGAAGATGAAAATTATTCTTTACGTGAGGTATGCTTCTTTTTTTTGTTCATTTTGGCTGTGGTGGATTATTATGAAACTAATGATTCATAGTACATTTCTCTTTTGAAAAAAGGAAATAGTACATCATGGGAGATGTGGAAACTATGTAAAACATAATTATCTGAAAAAAGTACCAAAAAATTTTTTTGGTAAAAAGTTATATATTTTGAAAGAGAATTTTCAAGCAGTTTGTGTCAACAACACCTTCCTAGATATACATTTCCCTAGACATAAAGGTTTCCACTGAGGATGAGTGAATTTGTTTGGGCACTTGATTCGATTATAGCTTTTTAATTTTCAAAGGTCAATCCACAGCTATGGTGGAAATGAGACAGAGGCTTTGGCCGAAATTTCTGATGGGAAATTATCCTTTATTAGTGGGCAATTACCTGAAAAGCTTAAAAATGAACAGCCAGCCACAGGAAATACTTTGTTTAGTCACTCAGTGCAATGACTTTCACCTACACTACACTTCAAAATGTAGGCACTTTTAAAGAGAAATTAAGAAATGCCTATTTCAATAGGCCAGGCAAGAAGCCGACAGTGATAAGCTCTGGTATAAATTTCTGCACCATTTATATCAACATAGAGTAGATTGAGTACAATCTCAGTGAACAGAGCATAGAAAATAAGAGACTTTGAATAGAAAGTCAAAGGATTTGTGAAATGCACATCCTTCATTTCTAATTCAATGGTATGTAATATGAGAAAGTAATGAAAATGGCTGACTGATGCAGCAGTAAAAATGGCTGCGAGAAGGAACATAAATGATTGCAAAAACTCGCAGAGGTAAAGGTAACTATCTCATGGAAATTATTTACATGAGATTTTTTAAAATTAATTAATTTAGTTATCTAGATAATGAAGTCTTTGTTCTCATGTTATCCCTATTTTTTTTCCAAAGGTCAAATTGGAAGGATCTTATTTAGCATCGTAATTTTTGACATAGGTCTGAAAATAAGACACTATGGACAAGATTGGTTTTAACATTAAGTTGTGGACTGTATTTAAATAGGATGAACAGGGATATCATAAAGGGAGAATGAGGTTACACTAAGAACTGAAGAAAAAAATTTGATTAAATTTAATCGCATAGACTCAAGATACATAAAGAGATTTTTTCCTAGAGCTTATTGGCTAGGTATGACAGAGATGGGAAAGATCTCTTAACTGATTGCAAGAAAAGAATCTCATTTGACCAAAGACAGATGTATGCCATTACAGTCAACTGGGAGAAATAGGCAGCACTTTTATGGCGTAGTCCATATCATCCCGAAATAGATATTTGGCAAGATTAGTGATTCCTTAGTGCCTGTTTCTCTAAATCGACTGTAATGGAACCCAAGGTTGAGTACTTAGTTATATCTATGTGAGATTAATTTCATCTGAGGGATCTATGAGTCACAAAGCTGATGTGGCCAGGAAAAAAAAAAAAAAAAAAGGCAATCTTTAGGTATGTCTGTTGTGGTATTCCTCCATAACGATAAAAGAATGTCAATGCCTTTGTACAAGTTGGAAGTAAAAGTTTGTCTGCAATAGCCTGTATTGCTTTGATAATTCTCTTTCTGGAAAGGGTAAGTTCAAACTGTAAGAGGTGTAACAAAATGTTATTATGGCAGATGTATGTGGAGTCTACTTCGTATTAACTTTAGGGTTCATCAGAAGCTGACAAATACTTTTAAATGGAAGTATAAAAAAAAAAAAAAGTATCATTACTATAATTTCAACGAAGAAAAAGTGGATTAGAAGGGAGTTAAGAATGCCAGTCCTGATTAGAGGAGGACAAGTTTCTAATCCTACTCATTTAAGTGAGGTCCCTGTGAGAGCTTACCAGTGGTAATTCCACTTCCCTCAGATTACCCCTAGGTCCAGCTCTCACTGTCGTTGCCTCATATCTTAAAGGCAGTAATATTCCTTGCTTCAAGATCCATATTACTCTCCAACCAGAGAATCCTAACCTCTCCGATACCAGAGAGAGCACTTCCACACTTATGCCATTATTACTATCATGACAGATAATGGCTTGTACCAAATTTGTACTTCTAAAATATTTCACAGAGATAGAAAACAATAATACATACATGAAGAGACAAGCATATGGCTGCAAAAGTATAATAGATAAAAGCTTTTAAAAGATTTTTCTAATGCCATGGATACCCAGTAATGAGACTCGGCGAACCAAGAGTCCTCATACTTTGTCATGGGTACTTTGTGTGAAGCAGAGCAAGGACTCTTCTTTCTTCTGCAGACTGGGATCAGTAATAACTACCAACCTCTGTGTTGAGTTCTAGCTTCCACTATAGGAACAATGCTATTCAGACTAGCTGGGTATCACATCTCCAGAATTGTACAAATCGTACCTTCCAATGATGAGCATAACTCAGTTTTTTGTCGCAAGGCCGGGGATTCAGCTCTAATTTAAGATATCTGAGTTTAGGTGTCTATGTGAAGATGCCTGCCTGTGATCTAAGTGGCTAACTACCATCATAGTCAAAGGACATCTAGAGTTCGATATGGTTACCTGAACACAGATGAGGCAACTGTGAGGCAGGTCTGTGGCAGACTTGTCACTTTCTCAGGCAGCAACTGAAGACCATGCCCTGGGGCATTTCCTCTGACAGTATGTGCCTGTATGAGGCCAGCAGAACTGGCCCCCAAGTCGGTAAGTCTAAGGAGTCTGCAGAAATGTCTGGCCCACCCTAAAGTAACAATCTGTACTTGCTCTGCAAAAGCTCTCTCCAGATTTTATCAACTGCATAGACTAGATTTCCATTCTTAGCTCACATATATTCAGCCACATGTAGACTCCTAAATGCAGAGGTCTTAATTTCATCCTGAATCTTGCCCCTCAGACCTAATTCATTTGTTTCAATCTAAGTGTCTAAATAAAGATGTTTCAAGATGGACACCACTGGAGGTGCCCCAGGATATCGTATTAGGTCTCCAGCTTCTACCTGGCAAATGCCAGTCTCCCATAGGTTCTGTATCAGATTTACTATCTCCATGGAGATTCCAGGTTTGATATTTTAAGTTGTGTGAAGTGGCAATAGGTTTCTATATTTAATCAATTAAATCAAACCCTACGTGGTTTTTGTTGTGTGTTTTGGAGGAAAAGGGGAAGAAAAACCTCAGAAGAGAAAATAACTTGAATGTCAAGTGCCATAAAAATTGTTTTCTTTTATTTCATTACCATTAAAATTAAATATTTCCAAATACTGTAAAGGTTGAATGTTTTCTTATCCATGTCATGGCTTAAATGGTACACAGTGTCAAAGAACACTGCAGGTTTTGTGTTTTGTCTGTAAAAGAAGATTTTCCCTAAACAGCTTTAAATTGCTACTTTCGAATGATTGTTTCATTATGTCATTCATCTACTCATGTAGTACAAAAGAACAGCAACTGGTCAGATCTCCCTAGTAGGGACAAAATCAGTTGAGCTGCTTTTATTCCACCTTATAAATAGCTTAGGACAAAGAGAGTCCCTGCCAGAACTTAATGCTTTGGGCTTTCTGCATGTAGTAGAGGATGGTGCCTTGGGGCCAGAGTTCAGAACATCACTACTGAGCTTTAAAACCCACTGGGGCCAAAAGGAAAAAATAAAATGTCATGATTAGCATTTGACATCTCCAATCACTTATTAAATGTAGGGAAAAACTGGAAGGAGTAGGAAAGATAGGCTTGTTGATTACACTGGGATATTTGCTATTTATACTGTGGCATTTTGCAATGACATATACAAACAGAAGTTTTGTAGAGCCCTATTGAAAGTTTTAATTGCATCTGTTATAGATGTAAGAGTATTTGGAACTTGAGGGTAAGAATGACATAAACATGGCAAGACTCATTAGAATAAAAAAACGGTACACTATTGTTAATAGGCCATGAAGAGCAATAAACCATGCAGTATAGTTAGGCTTGAAATGTTTATAATCTAAGTAGCAAAAAAAGTTCTCATATAAACTGCTCCTAGTGAAGCCACACTGAATTTTCCAAGATATTTGTCAAGTTAATCCTTGACAGTGTTATGATTCCCATGCTATAATAACCAACATAAGGATATTCTGAAGTACTTTATCAACAGATGGATTTAGTTTACAAATACATGTGAAAATTACATAGTTGAGGTGAAGATATACTAAGTAAGAAGATCAGATTATTTCTTTAAAAATGCCCTCTGACATCTGCTTTGTAGTTCTTTTCTATCACACCAGATAATTAATCTATTACAAGTATGGGATATGCCAACTGTTTAGAAAGTGTACTTTAAAATTAGTATTAAAGCATAGCATAACTTTTCCATTCTTAGATGCAGTGTCACAGTATTTCCAAGAAAAGCTTTAACAATTATCATGAGACTATTTAGACCAGCTAACTAAAGAACAAGTATCTAATTGGCCTATCTTTATCACTTCTTTAATCTAACAAGCTACAGGCCATACGATTTAAAATTACAATTCACTTTCAAGCTCATAACTCTATTTAAAAAAAAATGAACAGAATAAAATTATCACTGAGGTCCTAAATTTCCCTGCTAAAAGCAGCAAAATAAAAAATGCTACTAAATACAACAATAAAAGAATGAAAGAATGAAGGGCCTCAAAGGTCATTTAGACCACATGGACATGATTAATGAAGGAGCTGCACTGAAATGTTTTCAATCACCTAATAAAATTATTCATGACATGATGAAAAACTGTCAGTTAGTTTTGAAATATAGTAAAGAAATTCTTCAAATTAGATTGCACTAAATTACTGTCTTTGACAAGATAAATCAGGTTCTCCTCTGATCTTCTCATAGTGCCAACACATACTTTTGAGGGGTCTGGCAAGAAACACACAGAGGTCTTCACTTGCCAAAATCAATAACATCCATTTCCATACCTAAGAGACAGAAATGCTGGCTAATAAGAGAAACACGCTCACTGGAGGCTGGAGGAACACTTGTTTGTGCCTAGTTCAGTATACCAGAGTGACTGCTGAACAATGATTCAGTCTAGTAAAACTCCGATGCATAGCACTGTCACACTTGGTTTCTGTATCTGCCAAATCCAGTAAAGGTTGATTATGCAAGTCAGCCCTGCCTGAGGGCTTGTCTATCTTGAACATTCAAATTTCCCAAACAATTCTATTGCTTTCTTTCATGAATCAGTATTTGTGCTTTATTTTTTCAGTTCTACTTTTATCTCATTCTTCTCATCTCCTTTTTGGCTTGTAACTTCTCTTTGGTACATGCAGATCCAAACATATCATAACATGTGAAGCAGAGCCAAATCCACGTATTTAATTTATGAAGGATAAGTTATGTGATTTCACTTTGTATATGAATATTTGTTTTCTGTGTTAAACATTAAATAAGTTTGACAGGGGCCACAAAATCTCTTCATTTTCTTTACACTTTGTTGTTAATGTTGGGGTTCAAACCCATAACCAGGGTTCTGTCAGGTTACTACAGGTAAAAATAAAGTATGATTATGTGGGAAAATGTTACCTAATATGAATATCATAAAATAAAACTTGATAGAGTTAGCAAAAACTTGAGAGCTATTGATTTGCACTATTTCATTTAAACTGTTTGTGCATACTTTAAAAAAAGTAGAGCTTAAGGATGTGATCACTTGCTCCATTTTCCAAGAAGCCCAGCCTTATTCTTTGCATTGTGTAATAGTGCTCCATTAATCAAAAGCCTTTTGGTGATTTTTCTTCTTCTTATGCCACATCCATGGCTCAGAAGATAGAATTCAGAATTTTCTTGTCAGCTTTCTCATGTTGTTCATTCACATGTGGTAGCATACTTTCGAAATGTGTTAATTTTTGTCCATAATAGTTCATTTAGCCTTTTACCATACTGTATATTCCAGGGACAGTTATATTTGATTGTATCTGTGAATAATCAGTGATTATACACATCAGACTTCTTTCCTCTCTGCCTTTCCTTGATCTGATACCTCCTACTTCTCCTTCAAATTTTCACCCAATCATTGGCATCAGGTTTTCTTGTCCCTTCCTCAGTTTCTTATACCTGTCACTTTCCCCAGTCAAATCTAGCTCTTCATTTGAGTGCTGCCTCCTTCTCAGGCACTCTGCCCCACCCCTATTAGTTGCACTCATTCTTTATGATTTAACAGTTTGCCTCCAGCTCTTGGCCAACCTGTTTAACAACTTTTGTTTCAATGCTGCAGTTTTCTCTAACTGTTCTAGATGTCTTGCCTGAAACAGTCTTAGCTTTGGTCATCCAGCTCTTAAGTCAATTTTCAAAGCAACAGCTTATATCTCTTGCTTTCTGTGCTTGGTGTATATTAGTAGAACTTGCTGCATTTGTAGGAGGTTCTCAAAATCTGAAGAGATCTGAGCAGGGAATTTCTATTGCAGCTTTCCATAAATTTATAAAATGTCCAGATGGGAATAGATGTTCACCAAAGGTTCCCTAATATTGCCTAACAATGTATCTTTCCTAGCTTTGCTCTCTGAAACTGTTAGAAACTTCACAAGGAAAAAAAAAAAAAATAAAAAATAAAAAAGACAAAAATTTCTGAGATCAGCCTGAATATGTTCACTGCTTATGAACACATTTCAGTTGAACACATAGACACTGGAAAATTTTGTGCTAACAAAGTATGAGCTTTTGCAAAAAATGTGAAGTCACTTTCTGATTTTAGGGACAACAGGCTCTGACTACAACCAGTTAGACTGTAGCTCAGGGCTTAAAAGTTGGAAAAACTAAGTCTATGACTGTAGGAAGGGAAGGGAACCCATTAGATTTGTTGGAGGAATTGTTAAACTGAGATGTCAAGGATGACAAGAAGATATGAAGATGATATCCAGTTGATTTTGTTGCAGGAAAACACTGCATCCACCTCCTTACCTATGAGGTAGGGAGGTGGATGCTACCCCAATAGTCATGGGATTGCAATGTGGGGACATATATGGCAAGAGGGAAATTGCAGCTTTTTATGTAGCTTCCAGGGGAAGTGTAATAAATTCTTTCACACTGTGTTTGACATTATTGGCTGATCTGTGTTGATAAATATCCTAAAAGCAAACCTCATGGAGCATGTGGGTCAACAGCAACATAAACTTTTGCTGTCCTAAGGCTAACTGAGACCTCCGAGCAGGTCATGGTCCAGGAAAGGACAAGTTTAAAGTGCTCTTTTGTCTGCAGAACTCCCTTGACTAAATCTGATTTACTCAAGCTTGGCAATGAGGCCAGAATCAGATCCCCACTGTACAATAAACAGTGCTATTAAATGATGCATGTCTTGTTTCAAGGATTCTCTTTCTGGGAGTAATACTAAGTTTGTCATACACTTGTGACTAACAGCATGCAAAACTAACTGAATATTTCTTCCACATAATAGAATAAAGCAGTTCTAGTGAGCTAGAAGCTGGTTGTAAAGTACAGAAAATCAATGTAAACGTGTTGATGTAATGGGCTGATTATGCACATGATAATGAAATATATAATTTGAAGAGGACAGGAAAATAATTTATGTATGTAATTCTGGAAATATATTTAGCACCTTTCTAACTATATTTACCTCGTATTTTTCAGAGAAAGTTTTTATTACACAAGCTCAAATATATTATTTAGACAAAATTATATCATTTATCCTACATTTGACATATGATACAAGTT
>JANIJG010021913.1:0-13096 GCA_024611175.1 Megaceryle torquata | reverse complement strand
TGAGCAATCTGATCTAGTTGCAGATGTCTCTGCTCACTACAGGGAGGTTGGACTCGATGACCTTTAGAGGTCCCTTCCAGCCCAAACCATTCTGTGATTCTACGATTCTGTGTACAGTGTACAAAGAGTAAGATTTATACATCCAGTGGAAATATGGGATATGTATAAATTTAATACCAGTATGCATATAACATATATTTACACAGATTCATAGGCATGTGTGCAGCTGCATATGCATGTAGATGTGTCATATACATGTTCATGTACATGTAAAAGTTTCAGCACTTTATGTAGGATTTTGCCATAAAATAAGCTGTGCCTCCAAAAGGAAAATATTTTGTAAGATATGTAAACTGCAGTCAAGGCTGCATTGAACTACTCAAAAATTATTTGGTTAAAGGGTAAATACACCTTGTACCTCATAATGAAAATCTTATAGGTAGGGGTGGAGATTAACACTGCAGGCTGTCTGCAGAATATTAATAAAATTCAATATATTTTCTAAAAGGTATAATTTATATTTTGTGGAAATGAGTCCCTTTTCTAATAAAATTCTTCTGTCCTTCATTCTGTTCATATAATTTTTCTATAAATCATCCTGTAGGAATTTTTTCTAAATATTCATCTCACAAAGAACCTATTTAAATAAGCCCTCTTAGCAAGATATTTCAGAATTAAAATTACACCATGAGCAATACTTTATCCAATATGCTTCCTTCTATAGAATTTATTTCTGACTAAAACAATGTTTTGTAGAATGAAATTATGTTAAAATAGCTGATCTGAGGTGATGCTTCTAGTATATAAATACTATGTAAAAAACATAAACAAATTCTCTTTAACCATTTTAATTTAACCCAGCTCTGAACCTGTGAAAATGTAGCTGATTTTCTCTTCACATATACATATATAGTGAAAAAAACCTAAGGGCATTGCACTCAACTTCACCACAATGAAAGAATAAGATAGGAGAAAAGTGCTGCTGGTTATACTTTATTTTCTTGAATTTGCAGTAAACTAGAACATTATGCTCTTTGTAGTCATTTAGAAATAAAGTCTGTGACGTCCCTGGAATTCTTGGGGAGGTTTAATCAAAAAAGATGGGTAAATTGTACTTTTAGAGAAAAAGGCTGGAACCAAAACAAAAGAAAAAACCTGACACCATTTGCTAGATGGAGAAAGCTTATATTCCAGTTCAGGGCAGTATTTTGTAATGTCTTCTCAATTCTTAGACTAGGTATTTGCCTGAAGCAGGAGAGGACTTGGACACATACGGGAGTGCTTTTCTGAATTAAGATTTACTGATGAATTGGATCATTTTTGTTGAAAGATGGGAAACAGAAGTAAAGGAATATAAAAATTTCAGAAGTGGGCCCATAAATTTCTTTTCATCTTTAAGTTCATACTTCCACAATCTATAGATGCAGTGCACAGAAGTTTTACTGTAAACATTTCTCAATTAAGGTCATATTTATTGGAAGATATGGCAGTTTCTGCATGGAAATAGACTGATGGGTAAGAAATGGCAAGAAGATATTTCACTACACAGTCTGCAGTACAGAACATTTATGCCAAAGATAGATATTTGGTCAATAATAGTGTCATTACTAGGAAATACATTAGGAATACTATCTAATTTACTGCACATAAGAACATGTAGCAATATATAATGGTATATAATGATACACACACATATACATATATTACTTCTAGACATTATATAGACAGCTTACTACAGTCACTTCTCCCCGTGAGGCTAAATGCTCACATATTTAGTGTCTAAGAATGACTAATAAAGGAACAAATGTGATAGTGCCCAATATAGCTTAAGCTGCTTCTAACATAAGCTCCCACAGTGGCTATGGCTAGCTATAGAATTGCCCAAGATTTCTGGCCTGTAGGTCACAGTACAGAAAATACAGCACATTATAGGCCCTCCAGGATTCATCTGCTCATAAGAGGTCTACACAGGAGCTGGCTGATTTAGGATGCTTTTATAATTAATGGAAAGAACAAAACTCTTCCAATATTAATTTAATTTAAAGTAAGCATTTAAATTATGACAGATGACCCTTCCTAAGAAGTTTGGTATTAGTGTTAACTGCTTACCTGAGACAATCATGCAAAGGGGCATGGGTGGGATGTCCAAAGGAGAAGAATAACAAATAATTCTACCAACTCCTATTCGACAAGTGAAGGAGAACAACTGGACTCACAGATTTCACATTAAATTGGATTTTTTGTTATTATTATTACAGTAGAAAGCCCAAATATTTTTTATATCTAACCCCTTTCTCAGTAGTGTTGCATTCTGGACAGTGTTCCTGAAAGTATACAGTGCTTGAAAACATCTCCTGTCAGATCAAGATCTATCCCTATTGACTCTAATTGACATCCTTTGGCTCTTGCATTATGATACAGGGCAAATATGGGCCACATTCTTTATTTATTTATTTATTTTATTGACTTTTAATATATAGTCTGATCTTTTCTAAAGAATTTACATCTTGACATTTTTTTTCTGAGATTTATCATCAAAAAGGTCCTTTTCCAAATCTTTTCTAAGGTGCTACACTTCTGCTGCTGACAGAAACATCCTTTCTACATTGGACAGGTAGATTTGACCTATCAAGATCAAATACCCATTCAAGGTCAGATGACCATGCAAGAACTGACAGGTTGGATAGGGTACATTGAGGCACCTCAAATTACTGTAGATGTCTCTGTTTAAGCAATTGAATCTGCAATATAAAGGTTCACATCAGTTGCCCTCACATAGGAGTCTATCTACATTTTCTATGCCTTAAAAATATCTCACAAGTCCACACAGTGCCAGCAGATATGACACAAAATTTACAGTGGAATTGTCCTCTGGAACAGCAGCTTGAGGTGGGGGGGTAAACACAAGGTCTCTCAAGCATCACTGAATGTCAATGTATTGACAACTAAATTGAGCCCAGAATCCCATCCCTAATTTAAAATCAGGTAAATTCTGAGTGGTTTAATTTAATTTCCTTCCAATGTGCTTTTCTCCTCAGGACACCATCCTGTTAATTTTTTGCCATCAGAAATGTTAATCTTCTGCTTCCTTCTCTTTATGACCAGAAAGACGGGAAAATGTAACATTCAATCTTTTATGAGAAATTGATCAAAATATAGTGAATATTACAATGGGTAACATTGTTCTTTGTGAGAAGCATGAAATACTTTGATAGTTACTTCAAACTGTATCTCATCATACTGAGTACGCACTGTCTAGATGAAAAAATTTTACACACAGTTATTTCATCCTATTATTAATGTTTTGGCAGTGTCCAGTGGCAGCCTATTCTTGAACATTTTTGTTACTATTTTCATCCTTGTTTATCATGAGATATGCCTATTTAATATATAATATAATATAGGCATATCTCATGATATACATGGATATATATTGTATATATATTATATAATATGCCTATTATGGCCTTGATATGCCTAATCTGGAAGAAAATATTTCTTCTAGGAAATGTTTTAACAGTCCATTAAGATTAATATCTTTTCAGTGGTTCAATATTCTGCTCTGTTTTAAAACTCAGTGTATCCTTCTATGTTTTTGACTGACCCTAAATTTTAGATTTTACAGGTTTGGTTTTTTTTGTAGAGTGTTTCTCCCAGCTACATATTTTCAGTTTAAATAATAATACTTGTTAGCTCCATGTTATTCTTAGAAGAATTATGGGAGGCAAAAAATCAGAATTTTGAATTTTTTATTAATATTTTTAATTTGTTATCCATAATGGATTAGACAGTCCTGTGAAAAGAAGTTGTATGCTTTCATTTTCTTTCAGGCTCCTAGTTACACTGAGTAGTATTCATAAAAATCACTCATGGAATAGTACTGTGCCTGAAACAAATACTATGCCCTTTAATAATTTCCTTCCTGGAAGGCATCTTAGTGAGGCATTTTGTGTATGATGAAATATTTCAGGAGCTGATTAGCTTATATTCCAAAAGGCAGCTGTAAAAAGGCAGAAGTAGTTTTTCCTGTGTCTGGGGAAACCTGTCAGATCCTACCAGTATGTATAATTTCCCAAAGAAAGTAAACCTTAACAACTTAGTCAATATTCCCTCTCTACAATGAAACAGAAACATTCCTGCTTCACACTTTTCTTCTGGGATAGGCTATGGGTATAAAAAGCAAAATTCTCTAAGAAAATTGTTCAACATATAATTCAATCCCTTGGCTTCTTAGGTGACTGGAAGAGACTTCAAAATGCCATGTCAGTTCTTTCAGCTTCCTTTGTTAGGCTTGGCTATGTTCAGAACACAAAAAAAAAAAAAGAAAAGAAAAACATAATTGTAGACACTTTGCTGAAAGACATGTGTTGGGAGCACTAATACTTGGGGTGCTTCATACAGTCAGTATGTATGCAACCTATTTAACTAATCCACAGTTTTATATTTGTGGTTCAACTTCATAAGATGCTGTTTGGTCTCAGTTCCTCCCAGGCATTATTCCTTTTCTGTGACAAACTTCCATCATCTCAAACTTAGCCTTTATTCTGCAGGATGAGGTACAGTATCTGAAACACCATCACGTATTACCATATCAGTTGCACCTCAGGCAGAAATGGCTCTCCCACAGATCTTGTGCCATATCTGTCAGCTAAGTAGGTGCAGTGGAATTAATACCCTAAAGGAACTGAAATAGCAGCAGCAGACCAAGTTTATGCAACTGAATCCACCTATATGATGAGTCTATATTTGTCCTTGGTAGGATCTTTGACATATGGTAAACCATTCAGAAAATTTTTTCCCTATGGCAATGTGACTGTCCTTCAACAATTACTGCAATCAGTCATCCTGACTTTATGCAACTTTTTGTTTCTGTGGCCCACTATATATTTTTTTCACTCTTTTTGTTTATCCATTTCTCTGAGCACTGTCTTTTTCTTGGAGTTACACCAGGTGCCATATCCCTCACCTCATCTCTATTGTATGGCTTTCTCTTATCTTTTCTTGCATTAATTTAACATTATACTTGTTTCTCTGAAGAATTTGACTTTAATTCCATTGTTGCCTATTTTTTTTTCCTGTCTGGAAATACTCATTGCACATATTTCCTGAGTCAATATTTCAGGTTTATGGAGCAATCTTTCATTGCAACATTTTGTTCTGATTATGTCAGAGAGGCAGAGAAGAACAGAAAGTGACTACTATATAGTGTCTTCTGAAAATATCTAGGAAGCTCTACCTTCTCACATCTTTGAAAGTTATTTACAAGCACAGAGCTCAAAGCACTCTGAAGAAGAAAGTTTGTTTTTTATAAATAATGTGCACTTAAATTATTTTTCCTCTTAATTTAAACAGACTAAGAAGATTCCTTTTATTTTAAACAGGAGGTGTTACCTTCTGCAATTGAAAGATGGAGATGGGTGTTCCTAGAAGAGAGCTCATTTTGAGGAGTTCTAGTTGCTGAATATCAAAATGAATTTGAGCTGAACCTCAATTCAGTTTCCAGTGTGTAAATCAGGTGCACAGGGGTGTTCACCTGTCTTCCAGCTGCTATTTCATAAAGGCTTTTGTCTGCCTTAACAACCTGATGCAGGTGACTCAGGGCTGTAGGGCATTTCAAATACCAATTGCATTTCTTGGTAATCTTATAGTGTCATCTGTGTCTACTTTAGGGCGAGACCACCACCTGTAAGTACCAATTCCTCTCTATTTTAAAACCTTTTTGTTGTAGCATCTAAAATGAGTTTTGGGCACTGGGGGTTAGAGGTGCAGATTCTCCGTGCAGGTCAGTTTCTAGCTATCCAATACAACTTTCCAATGCCTCTGAAAACTGTGTAGATATTTTCCCACAGCTGAAGATAAAATGGTTTTGTGATTCCATCTTTAACTTTTCCCTCTAACACCTGTCAATAAATACTAAAAAAAACCACCAAAACAACAGAACAAACAAACAAACCCAAGGAAAAATAAACAAACCACCAAGGTGGGGTGGGAGGGCTTCCTTGGTGTGATGTTTGCTTCTCTAATGCTCTAGTTTCTAGTTCCAGAAAAGCTTGATGTGACCTGTTCTACCACCTTCATGCAAATGTTCTTTTAAAACTTGTTCCTATTTTTCCATCTGGAGCCAGGAGGTGTGGTTTTCTTTTGAACTTCAACTACTTCAGCTAATTGCTGATAAGAGGAGCTGGGTTTTTTGGAAGAGTACATGCAAATCTGGTCTGCCGTGATTATAAGAGATGTTGCACCTTCTATAAACCTATTTTCTCACTATTTCTGCAAGTTCTCCCTCTCCAGAAGGGCTTCCCCTAAAACATAAGTAGTCCTTATTCAGCCCCATTTTATCTTTGAGAAAATCATCCAAATGCATATGCATGCTCTTTTCTGAGTAACAGGGAGCACATTAACCTTTTGAAACAGAAATAGAAACTTGAATTAAATAGGAAGATATTTACTAATTTAGCATTTTGCCTTCTCCCTATGATATTTATGTAACCGATATTCAACTTTTAACTAATTTTATAACTACTATTTGCATGGTTTCTTTTATCTTTCTGGCATGTCTTACACATTAATAGATTTTAGTTTTCCTCTGATTTTACTCCCTTTTAATGTTTACTTTATATTTTGACATGCTTGCTCTGATTTTCTTTCTGCAAAACCTTTCCTCTTTTACTCTGTCATTAGCAAAATACAAAATGCTGTAAGTACATATATTCTGATTTTATATTAAGCATGAAGAAGTGTTAGATTCATATAATGAAATATATAAAGTACACTTGTCTCTATCAAGGAACACATTAGAATACAATAACAACAATCCAGTGCTGTTCACTGTCTGCTTCATAGGAATATATTTAATTAAGTTATGCTGCTCCTAAAATTCAAAAAGCTTAATCTTTTTCTGTCCTTAAATTAAACTCCCTGTGCTCTACAATGACCAAAGCAAATAATCTACGACCTACAAACAAGATACTTGCATTCCCTAAAGATTTACTTCATCTTCTCCTCTAGGTTATACATCTTTGAACCTCTCTTTTCTGTAACGACCTTCTGGTGCTCATTAGCATGCTGATTACCATTAACACAGCTATAATGCAGCAATTTTCTTGGTGTATATTGAGGAGAAATGCTCATCTGAATGCAGTCAAGGGACAAAATTAACTGCATAAATCTACAGCACAAACTGGATCTCATCCAACTTTACATGAGTCTTCCTCTCTCTGCTAGGTGTGACATCATCATCTTGCTCCCTGCTGATGGCTTAATAAGTATCCTCAGGTTCCATGCTATTTAATTTACTCCTTTTCTAAATTTTACAATTCCAGTGATAGCTGGCCAGCTTGCTATATTTCCTCTTAATATACATTTACCTTTATTTTTAATTCTGTCTCTCCTAATTAGTCCTAGAGCTACGCATACATCTATTAAACAAAGCTTATATAAACGTATGTGTATGTGTGTGTATACCTGTGTGTCACTGCTTTCACATTTTGTGAAATAATTTACAGGGCAATACAGTAGGATATTTTCTAGCAAAGAATATTTAGGATATATTATTTGAATAAAGGATATATTCTAGGAAAAAATACATACAGAACTCAGATTTTGGCAGAGAGATGCATGTTCTAATTATAAAATAATTATTCCATATAAGAAGTGGTAAATACTGGCCTAACTATGTTGCTTACTTTGAGTCTAAAAGAAAAACTTTTCCCAGAGAAAACAAACAAACAAACAAAAAATAAAAATGCAAACCAACAAAAAAGCAAAACGAAAAAAAAAAAACTAGAACAGTTTTTTAACTTGTTTCAAAATGATACAAACAAACACAAAATCTGATCATTTTTGTCCCAGGGTGATGTGGTGGACCATGGTGCACCACAGACTGCAGAGAGAGAAGGGAATTCAGGCAATGAAACTTGTCTAATTCAATCAAAGGCACGGGGTTTTTTCTAATTACTGTCATAAATAACAGTAAACCTTCACAGTTCTCTATATTTACATAGATCTTACTTTAATTAAATTATCCTGAACTATACTAATTGAAACAAGGGGATTTATTTCTGAGAAGGAAAAATATAACTAAGAAACAAACTGGCTTTAGATTTAAGCAGGAGATATTCAAAGGGAGTGAAAATGAGCAAGAAAAATTATAACTGTCAAATGAGCAGGTAACTAAGAAGAAGAAGAGGAAGAAGAAGTGAATCAGGATAAAGACCTGAAGGAATGCAAATCAGATGGGAAGGAAGAGAGAACAAGAAGAAAGAATCCTACTAAAAGGTACCATGCTCCCAAAATAATTTGTGTTCAGAAAGAGGAAGTTGTTGGGAGACTCAGTCTTTTTTCTTGAACTTAGGATCAGTTTTCCTGGGGCACAGAAGGAAAAGACTCATCCTGGCTGTGAACAAAGGATTTGTCTGGAGTATGCATCCAGATGTGAGAAACAGGTGTTTCCCAAACTTCATGATCAAGATACTGATAGAGACGATAGTGGGGAAGAAAGAAGTCACCAAGGAAGAATGTCTGTAACACACCAAGAGTTCTTGTCCCCTTCCCTCTCCATGCAGGGCACATCCCTTCAGCTGTGCAGTAGTGTTATTTCCTGATAAGCCTCTATTGCCTTCTACTGCATATCTTTTGCATCATGACACTCTTGTGGTATCATTATAACTTCTGTGAGCGAGGCTTGTTCAACCTGTTCATAAAAACTTCCATTGATGGAGCTCTTACAGCCTCTCTAGGCAACCTCATCTACCACTTTACTGCTAGAAATGTTTCCCAGATGTCTAACTGGAATCTCATTAATTTAAGCCCATTAATCCTTACCTCTTTCAACATCTTTTATGTAGTTTAAAAATACTACTATGTGTCTCCTCATTTTTCTTTTTACTTCAGAATTCCAGTCAATGTTGCTACACTGCTACTCATATACTTACAGTATCAACAGTCAAGGGGAACAACAGGCAGGAAATAAAAAAAAAATTAAAAAGTGAAAAAAATAGACACCACTGAAATTTGAATTTTGAATTCTGTCATATGAACTGTAGAATCATAAGGTGGCCTGCATATCAGCTAAAGGTAAAATAGAGGAGTGCATAATTCAAAAAGGTCAGAAAAGTATCCCAAATAAGAATTAGAAATACTGTGCATTAGCATGGCTTTCTACTAGGCAAACTGAGCATCACTTGTAGGAGGGTCAGATAGGAAATCTTCACTTTTATAGCAGTAGTCTTCTCAGGGGGGAGGAGAAATAATCCCAAAATAAATAATGATAGTAATTTTCAACTGCTTGAGAATCCAAACATCTTTCAGACCACTGTTCTTTGACAAATTATGTTGAAACTAGCAACAAAGAACTGTAGAAAATGGTCAATGGATTCAGAAATTACCTGTGATGGGAATATACCTGGTTTCCTTAAGAAATAACCACCATTGCCATCCCTTAAACAAGAGGGTCATGAAGGTCCACTAACTCTGTATAGTTTGCCACAGAGACATCTGTATCCACATTAGTCATGGTCAGTTCTCATAATGGAGAGAAATAGACTTGTGTGGTATGTAATTTCTCTCACCTATTTTCATGGCCTACTTTGTGATGTACCTCTACTTTTCCACATACAGAAAAGGAAGGTCAGACGACAAGCTCCGGTGTAGATATCTGCAGTAAACTGTGTATCTAAGCTGCCCTAGTCTCTATTTCCTGCCCCAACACCAAAGTCAGAAAAAAGGCGTTGACTCTTGTATTTAAACCTTTGCTCTGTTCATCGCTGTGATGGATGAATCACTCTTACATTTGATGTCCATAAGACAAAAATTCTTTAGTGTTAATTTTGCTGCTCTTTGAGACATATTCATACTATGAGGGAAGTATCAATTCAGTTACAACCGTATCTTTGGAAATGAGATAACTGGCTATGTCATCATTTAAGGTTTATATAATATTAATCTTGTACTTAGTAACATCTTATTAAATCCATCCATGTTTTTTTATTTTCAGTATATGGAGCAAATTTCCTTATTGAGCTCTCTGCAATGATGTCTAGACAAATCTCCAATTGTGCTTTCCCTAGTAATTTCTAAAAAGTATCTTTCTGATCATCTAGCAAAATCGTCTGTTTACTTGTTCGTCTTTTGCTTAGTGAAGTATTGATTTCAAAGTTTCATTAACAGGAAATAGGAAGTTCATATCAGTTTCTCTTTTAATCCAATGCAAACAGTTCTGATTATAAAGGACTCGTCTGTTGTAAAAAAAAAAAAAAAAGAAATCACAAGGAAAATGCAATAATAGAGAGGGTAGGGCATTCTGGTGGATATAGAACAGAAACAAAACCACCAAAAAAAAACCAACCAAACCCCACACGAAACAACAACAACAACCAAAAACAACCAAAAAGAAACACAAAAAAAATCCCCAAACAACCCACAACATTTTTGTCAAAGATTTTCAACTTGTGTCAACCTTATCAAGAAGTAAGTGTGAATATCTTATTTTCACTGCTGGATAACTGATGGTAGCCAGCAGGTAATAAATTCCCTTGTTGTTACTAATAACACTGACAAGGAAAAACAACAACCAGTTTAGTGAGTTGTATGAAAAATCAGAGATCAATATCATATTAAGTCATCTAGAAATTAAAGTCCTTTAAGCATTTTCCAAACAGAGAGTGGGGCAAAAGGAGGATGCTGCTGTGGTGATGAATTGTATACATCATGCTGTCAGTTAGATGAGAAGATTACAGAGTAATCTTTTATTCTAGTTCCTATGTGATTTGAGTATAAATTAAGATCTCACAGAATTATAGGGTATCTAAAGCTTAGGTGAGGTTTTATCTATGGTAAGAGTTGTAAGACTTGGTTCCCAAGGATTCTTGTTTATACCTGGCTATGTAACACTGTTGTGTATCAAGACAAAGCTGAAGAATCTACAGCAGCCTCATTCGCACCTTTGCTTCCAAGGGGTGGGTCTCAACACAAGGCTGCACCAGCATGCAGCTCACAGAAAGGGACCATGTAGAGTCATGGAAACTAGAATGTGCTGTAGCTGGCATCACAGCCTTCACTGTGAACTCACTTGTCTTTCTGCTGAATTGATAAAGCTGAGGAAAGTGGAAGTCTTCACTTTCAAAATTAATTTCTTAACATGGAGTTCTGGATGCTGTGATCCTATGTGTTCTCTGATTTTAGCTAGCTAGATCAAACACTGTGAAATGGAGGGGGCTATTAAAAGTTCAGGGGGCAAGCTGAGCATTAGGATAAAAAGAAGAGGAGGAAAATGCAGTCATGCTTTACTTTTACAATAACAAAAACAAACACTGGTGCACAAGTGGTAATGAGGAGAAAAAAAAGGCACTGCTAATGGCAATCAGCTTGTCCTACTGGTCCAAAGAATTCTAATTATTACATTTGGAAAAAGCTGTATAATACTCTGGAGGACCCAGTTATAGCAAGCTCAGCAAAAGTGTTTGCCGAGCACATGCTGGCAGCTTTTCTGTCAGAGACAGTGCTGAGTGCATCTGGGGATACACTATTTTCAACACCAGCAGACAAATTCAGCAGAAGGCTTGGGTGCCTGGTTCCAAAAGTGGAGAGTGATCTAGAAAAGCCTGAAGAAGCTACAGAAGTGTCTGACACATTAAGCATACCTGTGGTTTGGCCATAAATTTTATTTGGGGACTAAAATCTGCTGCTTGAGCATCCAGGGATCATAAACCCATTTTGATTTCACCAGTCGAGTTTCCTCTGATTAATTTCCTTGCTGGGCTTGACACATTAGGTGTTGAGTCACATCTGATACACAGCAGCAGTGGGACAAGTCAGGATTTCCTCAGAGGAATATCAGTGTTGTTCACTGATCTTGGACATATACATCCTATAAAATATGTTGTCTCTCTCTTTCCCAATATTATTTTCTGCTCAGCAGAAAAAAACCCTTAACCTTTATTATTATTATTATTATTATTATGAAGACATACACATTTAAGATCTCATAATTTCTTAACCATTTGTTTGATTTCCTTTAAATCTGGTAGGAAATTCTACCTCAGATGCAAACCTCATATGGCACCATGAAGCATATATATATATATTACATATCTTTATCATGCCTTTGAAGATGAGGACCAAAATCTGATACACACACTGGAAGTGAATTGAATTTTACATATGGTTAAGCTATTGTTTCTTCATAATCTTATGTCTGTTAGTATCAAAGGATTAGGTGCTTCTGAGAAATATGAGCTTCAAAGTACCGATTATATGTATGTGTATAATGTAAGTAAAAGAAGTTGATATATACTGAATATACAGGGAGACCTAGGAACTGAAGGAAATGTATAAAGGAAGCAAAATGACACAATAGAAATGTAATGAGTACAATTAAACATAAGAGAAAGGAATTTTTGAAGTGAATCAACAAAAAAATTGTAAGAAAAATAGTTGCATGGTACTATACAATGTGAGTAGTAACACAGAAAAGGCAGAAACATTCAACAAGCCAGTCTTTTCATAGATGAGAAAAAGCTGCATGTTATAATCTCTTTAGAGGATGAAGAAACACTTTCCAGTCTGAAAGCAATTCAATTCAAACACAGATACCATAATTAATCAACAATAAATCAAGAGGTGACTTGCATGCAAGAAATGTATAAGGTTTCTGAAAGAGGAGCTCCCTGGTCCATAGATATTGTCTTTTCAATAGCTCTTAAACTACTTTGAAACTCAAAATTCATCGAGGAAAAACAAAAGTAAATAGCTGAGATTATAATGGACATATTGTCCTGTGCAAAATAGGAGATTATATGGAACTTCATTAAGAACAAATTAAAGCACAATACTTAATGCAAATCAGTATAGGCTCTTGGAAATTTGTTCTTGTTACTGTAATGTGATTAGATGTTTAATTACTAAAGGCAATTGTGTGAATATAATACGCGAACTCCTGTGAGGCATTTGACTTGGTGACTTGTGACATTTTGTTTATTAAATAAGAACTATATATTATATAGCACTAATTAAATAGATTAAAAACAGGTTGATTGATAGCTCTCCAAATGTAATTGTGAATGACTGATCTTTGTTGACTGGGTCTATTTCTAGCTGA
>JANIJG010021912.1:44336-57875 GCA_024611175.1 Megaceryle torquata | reverse complement strand
GGAGACTCCACAACATCTCTAGGCAGCCTGGGCCAGGCTCTGGCACCCTCACAGCAAAGAAATTTTTCCTATTGAGACGGAACCTCGTAGGTTCCAGTTTCTGCCTGTTGCCCCTTGTTCTGTCACTGGCCACCACAGACTAATGTCTGGCCTCATCCTCTTGACCCCTGCTCTTTAGATATTTATAAACATTGGTAAGTTCAAACACACAGACTCCACAACCTCAAAGAACTGGTTCAGCTTTCTTCTTTGTTTTTCTACCCATCTGACAGGAGCACATGCATATTTACCACCCATTTTCAAAACCAAAGGCCTAAAAATGGGCACATAAATCCAAAAGTTTGCTTTTCCCTCCTCAATTTTCATCAGATACTCTTTTAAAAGTTGAGTGAAAAATTGTATACTTGAATGATGATACAACTATTATCAGGTATAAAGTTTTTATTAAAAAGATAGGTTGTTCTTATCCAGAAGATCACATTTTTACAGAGACACAGAACAAGTAATCCTACTCACAAACCACATTTCCTGGAGGGCTTTCAGGAAGGAGCTTTGTTCAACCTTAGATGAACACAAAATTATCAGGGAGAAAAAAAAAACAAACCAAAACCAGAAAACCAACACCAGACAGAAAATGTCTTTTCAAGACACTATTATAAACAGAAGAAAAATCATTTGATAGGAAAAATGCAAATTCCTTGCTAGCCTATTTGGCAAACACAGATGTACTTGGCATCCATACCAGAAATAAATCCAGGAAACCCAGCAGCTCAGAATTTCACATCTCAAAAGAAGGTGATCTACCCTCACTTTATTTTTTTTTCCCCCCATTTATTTTACATCATCTCTTTATGGTTTGTGATAGTTAAAAAAAACCTGAGCCACAATCATATATAGAGTTTAAAACCAAACCAAAACACACAACAGTGCTGATATTTTTACTTTTAATTTTATTTTCACAAATCTTCAGGCTTCTTCCTCCTCCATTTCTTTATGTTTGCAATCAGTATGAAATATGTTTTTATTCTTGTTGAAAATGTGACAAGCTACCCTTTAAACTGCACAAGGCAGAGCATTATATAAATTGCTAGTGGTAAGAATTATCTGCCAAGCAGAAAACAGAGAATATTTTTAAAAGTAAAAAAGGGATAGGAGGAATAAGTCGATACAATGACCAAACCAATTCTGGTGACTGAAAAGAACATTTTTACATATAAATTCAAATTGATTTTGCAAGATTTGTTCCTGCACTATATTTACACTACATTTCCACTTCAGTCATGACATCCATGTTTACTGATTATGATGTCACCAGCTTACCCGTCAAACTGTATTTTAAAACAGGTTGCTCAATGTAACAGAAGAATAGTTTTTTAAATGAACATAAAAATTTCCCAATATAAAGCTGATTGCACGGACTAATTTTATTTTTCCACAGAAAATAAGGAAAGATGATTGTCCAGTTTCTCAAGTACACTGCTACAACTAACAGAACACAAACAACTGGACGCTACTGAAAGAAGATTAGGTCACAACAGTTTCAGAGAATAAGAAAATAACCACAATGCCACTTCCACTGAAGCTGCAAGAGACTAACCCACAGGACGATTTCACTACTTCATACTTGTGATCAGAAGATTCATGCTGAAGAGTTGGGTGAAGGGAAACCTCATGAAGTTCAACAAAAGCAAGTGTAGGGTCCTGCACCTGGGGAGGAATAATCCCCTACACCAGTACAGGGGAGTGGCTGACCTGCTGGGAAGCAACAACACAGAGAAGGACCTGGGAGTGCTGGGGGACAAGTTCAATAGGAGACAGCAACAGGCTCTCACATCCAAGAAGGTCAATGGTCTCCTGGGGTGCACAAAGAAGAGTGTGTCGAGTGCATCAAGGGAGGTTTTCCTCCCCCTCTGCTCTCTCCTAGTGAGGTCACCTCTGGAGTACAGAGTCTAGTTCCGAGCTCCCCAGACTAAAAGAGACAAGAAACTACTGGAGAGAGTGCAGCAGAAGCTAGGAAGATGCTGGAGCATCTCTCTGACAAGGAAAAGCTGAGAGCCCTGGGGCTGTTTAGCCTGGAGAAGAGAAGACTGAGAGGGAATCTTATTAATGCTGATCAATAGCTAAAGGGCAGGGGTCAAGAGGATGGGGCCAGACTTTTTCAGTGGCTAGTGACAGGACAAGGAGCAATGGGTAGAAACTAGAACCCAAGAGGTTCCACCTGAACAGGAGGAGAAAATTCCTTCCCATCAACAAGCCAAAGCCCTGGAACAGGGAAGCGGTGGAGTAGCCAACAATGGACACTTTGAAGACTCAGCTAGACAGCGCATGTTGCGCCACCTTGTCTGAATTGGGCTTTTTCCAAGAAAGGTGAGACCAGATGATCCTTGAGGTTCTTTCCAACCTGGTATTCTAGGATTCTATGAGTGTGTAGTGAATGACCCTGCTGAGGTGAGCTTCAGTGCTAGCCCCACAGACCAGAAAATATAACAACAAATGTTTGAGGTTAACAGCATTTTTCTGGTGAACTATAGCAAATAATCCCCTTGGATCTACAAGCTGATGTGATACCTACTTTTTGTTCATACTTTCACAGAATCATAGAATCATTCTGGTTGGGAGAGACCTTTAAGATCATCAAGTCCAACTGTTATCCTAGCACTGCCAGGTTACCACTAAACCATGGCCCTCAGCACCACAGCTCCATGGCTCTGAAACCCCACCAGGGATGGGGACTCCACCACTGCCCTGGGCAGCCTGGGACAGCCCTTGACAACGCTTGCGGGAAATAAATTGTTCCTCATGTCTAAACAAGATCTCCCCTAGAGCAACTTGAGGCTGTTTCCTCTTGTCCTTGGGAGAAGAGACCAAACCCCACCTGGCTCCAACCTCCTTTCAGGGAGTTTCTGAGAGTGAGAAGGTCTCCCCTGAGACTCCTTTTCTGCAGGCTCAACAGCCCCAGGTCCCTCAGCTTCTCCTCACAACACTTGTGCTCTAGACCCTTCCCCAGCACTTCACTGCCCTTCTCTCGACACTCTCCGGCCCCTCACTGTCCTTCTTGGGAGTGAGGGGCCCAAAAATGAAGTGAGGATTCAAGGTGTGGTCTCCCCACTGCCTGGTCTAGGATGATGATCCCTGCCCTAGTCCTGCTGGCCACACTAGTGCTGATCCAAGCCAGGATGCTGGTGGCCTTCTTGGCCACCTGGGCACACACTGGCTCATCTTCAGCCAGCTGTCTACCAACAACCCCAGGTCCTTGTCCACTGGGAAGTTTTCAGGTATTCCTCTCCAAGCCTGGAGTGCTGCATGGAGTTGTTTTGATCCAAGTACAGGACCCAGCCCTTGGCCTTGTTGAAATTCAACCCACTGGCCTTGGCCCATCAATCCAGCCTGTTCAGGTCCTTCTGCAGAGCCTGTTTTGCAACAGTTCATTTAAATAGGGCAAATCACTTCATTTTTAAATGAAAGCTTACAAGCTACTTTTAAACAGTAAGGAGAGGTAAAAGTTTTTCATCTACAGTTTATAAACATACAATGTCTTTATTATAAAACACTCAAGTCAATGAGAGAATTGCAGACTTGTAGCTCCAGAGCCTGCAGTGGAAATGAAGAATAAGACTTACTTCCATAACATGTGCAACAAACATTCTAGCAGTTTACTTATGTATCAACTGAAGGAGCGAGCCCTACAAACAGCACAGCAGTCACTTGTCTAGATCATATAGACAGATTCTTTGCTGTTAGCACATATTTGTCAGATTAGCAGCACATCTTTTATTACTTTGCAGCTGCCATTTGCCTCATCTCCTGCACTGGCCTGAGTAACCTCATGTTTCCTTTCTCCCTCCTCTTTCTTGGGAGAGGCAGGACTGGCTGATAAAAGCCCTTTTATCTGTATGAAACCTAACAAATCAACTACTGTCTATGTAGGGTCTTATACTGCATAATCATTTACGGGAGATTTGACTTAAAAACATTCTCTCTCTGGTTTTGGGTTGGTTTTTTTTTAGCTGTCAACACGCTCTGGTTTGTACAGGTCTAAAAGCATGGCTTCCAAGGTTGCAGGGAGGAAGAAGGGAGTATAGTTTTTAAAAATAGTTAAGAACACATCTACTGTACCCTTTCAAGTAATCCTTGGTCTAAGACAAACAGCTTTAGTAGCCAAGGAGGTCTGACCCAGTTTACCTTACATCCATCTAACAAACTGCTAAGTGTCAAGTGTAAAATCTGGATCGCTGGGGTCAGAGACTGCTCTAGAGCTGGGAGGATGACAGGCCACCCCTAGAAGAGTACGTCCAGGCATTTTCACAGCTTGCATAACAAGTTTATGTATTTTCATCATGGCACTGGGGGTTCAGTGAGCTTTCCCCCCCGCAATGGGTTTCCCTGCCCGTGGCAGGTAGGTTGGAACTATATGATTTTTCAGGTCCCTTCCAACCCAAACCATTCTACATTCTATGGAGACCATATCCTCTATAAAATGAGGATAATATGATCTGAGAAATATTAAAAGCTTCTCAGACATCTCACTACGTAAAATACACAGAGTCATACATAGTCCCAAAATCCCAGTTTACTCTGCAGAAGGTGCATTCAAACCTTTCCTTTCTTCTATGTGACTTTAGAGAATGACAACTCTCATAAATTACCTTTGTCTGCCTAACGTTTGAAAAACAGCCACACTAGAGGAATTGCAGAAAAACTCATCAGCTGAATTAACTAGCTGAACTTCAGGATAAAACAAAGAATGAAACTCTCCATACCTTTATTTCTGTAGGGATCATTGTTTTAAACAAACAGTTTCTTTTTAATTACATTCTCAAGGGCATCATTCTCAGGCAATTCAGTGATTGGTAGTTTTGCCTAAATTATGGCCTTTTGACTGTAACAGAGAACATGCTCATTAGATAAAGAAGCAGTGTTATGTTGGAAGACAAAAGAATTTTTAAAGAAATTGATGGCTCCAGAACAAATGCAGAGTTAACTGAGAAAGCACATAAATGCAAACAGAAGACAAAACGAAGTCAAAAGACAAATGGCTTTTGATTTGTTTATGATGTGCCAGAAAATATGAGGAAGGGATGATAGGTGATAATGATCTACCAAATATTTGCTTTCTTACCTAGAAGCTTTGGGGATAAACAAAACAACCCACACACATTCAGAGCATTCATGAGTTTATTGCCAGCTTGCAAACCTCTGCACAGAAACCTCCAGCAGTGGGTTGCAAACCAGGATGCAATTCCCACCCGAGGAAATGATGCCAGCCCAAAAGCTGAGAACAACGGCAGGAAGAGAACAAAGTGCGGAAAGGAAGGTGCAGCCGTTACCAGGGGACTGTGAAAAAGGAGGGGGGTAAAGGGCCAAAGAGGTGGCTTGGGTAGGCCCTGGACTACCAAACCAGCTGTGAGAATGAAGATGTGTTTTTCATGAGGGCTGCCGAGTGCTGCAGCAGTAACACAGAGGTTTGGGAATCTCCATACTTCAAGATTTTTCCAAATTTATAAGGGCCTCACTAAGTCCACTGAACTTTAAAGTCAGTCCAGCTTTAACCAGAAGGCTGGACCAGATAACCTCCAGGAATTTCTTCCACACAGAATGATCCCGATTCTCAAATTAAGAGCAGAAATAAAGCTCCATTACTCAGCAGAGGTCCCGGGAAAGGAAGAGGCAGTTACGACTGAAAGAGGGTAAATTTAGATTAGACATTAGGAAGAAAATTTTCACTGTGAGGATGGTGAGGCACTGAAACAGATTGCCCAGAGAAGTTGTGGATGCCCACTCCGTGGAAGTGTTCAAGACCACGTTGGATGGGACTTGGGGCAACTTGGTCTAGTGGGAAGTGTCCCTACCCATGACAGAGGGGTTGGAACTAGATGATCTTTAAGGTCTTTTCCAACACAATCTGTGCTACAATTCTATGACTGTGACTGAAAGTTGGACAATTTATAGCAGTAATTTCCTGACCTATCAACTGCCCAACCCACCACCGCCACCTGCCATGTTTTTGCAAGAGCATTCTCACAACACACCTGACCCAGACACCTTGTTGAAACACATTTTTGGTTCACTTTCCCTTGTCTTTCCCACTTCAGCCATCTCCTCTCCCACTGTACCCCAGAAACACTGCAGGGATAAACGTGCCACCCATCTCCTTGGATGTAAGAACTAGCTTTTGATCAAGGGAAAGAAGTACAGGAGAACTAGGATAAAACAAATGGCCATTAAAATATGGCTGGGATAATCCTTTTCTCAAATAAATAAATTTTAAAAAGCAAAATGAAAATAGGACTAGGATGTTGGTTCTTTTACCCTGAACATTATGGCTTATCTTAAGGGCAATTTTTCCTTATGTTCAAAAATATTGCCTTAGTGTATCCCACTCCCCTCAACTGTAGGAATGATCCCAAGTCATTCCTACGGTTTACAAGAAAGAGGTACAAAGTGTTTGTATGAGCAGAAAGTCATAAAGCCAGACTTAAATAACTCTGAGGTGAATATGTGATACGTGTAAGAAACACTGGTATGGAAAGCTAGGAAATAAAGAACAGCCTTCCTATTGTACACTGCCAGGACAAGATACTGGAAAAGACACATGTGCAAAAGGAATCCTGAGGTGGAAAAGACTAGGTAGGGTATTGCTGGTATGGACTTATAACTCAGTGCTGGCATTGCTGTGACTTTGGAGGCCCGAAGTTTCCACATTGTTTATTTTTAAAGCATTGAGTTGTGACTAGCCTGCCCTCTTAAATCATAGGAAGAGAAAAGCAGGTATTGGGAAGGATGACTGGATTGAACATGTTAGAAAAAAGAGGAAATGATGATTCAGTTAACAAAAAACAAAACAAACAACAAAAAAAAAAAACAAACCAAAACCCACCCACAAAAAAACCAAACCCACAACCAAAAACACCAAAAAACCCACAACAAACAAACAAACAAAAAAACAAAACAGAGAGACACAAGCTACAGCAGAGAAAACCATGATTCCCACAGAAGCAGCTCACAGGTAACTCCACAGACTGAAAGGCACGCTGCCTGGTTCAAGAAAACTGAAAGACCAGGTAAAAATGAACATCATTAAAAGAATAAAGTTTTTCATCTGTAAGTAGAACACTTAAATGTACCAGAATTCCAGGCAGTGGATGCTTATGAGCACAGTAATTGGAAAGAAAAACAACAGCTAAAAGCAGGCTAAGAGAAATTTGCTTGCATCAGTTCAGCAGAAAAATGTAGTTTCTTTATGAAGGGCTTTCTGTGTAGAAATAGCATAATTTTAAGCTTAGCAACCCCTTTATAAGGAAGTAGTTGTTTTCACTGAAAATAGAAGCTGACAGTCCACCTCTGTTCTTACAGAAATATTATTTTAACCTAAAGAATTCCATAAAAACTGTAGCAGATAGCTTAACATTTTTAAAAGGCCACCTTTTAGAATTCTTCTTAAACAGACAAATATTTCAGTATAATGCATTTTAATTTTTCATCTCACACAACAGTCAGTGGGACAAGACCTAAATCAGATACCTGACTTCCCCCCCCGCCCGCTTTAAGTGCCAACATGTGTTTCTTGGAGAAGAAAAGTACGTGAGCAACTGAATGCAAAATCTACATAAAAAGAGAAGGTCACTGATAATATTGTCTGAAATGTCACATGCAGACCCATGGTCTTTGCTCCATGCAAAGTATATTATATTAAATGTTGAACGGACATTTAATATAGAGAATTCTAAAGAGCGTCTTGTTTTGCAGTAAAAAAGGGAAACGTGCACTAAAAGGCTGAACTGTGACAAGTGCAGAATAGTATCAATAATCCCATTATAACACCTGATTTGTCAAACTTGTCTCTACAAGTTATTCTAAAATTCACAAGAGCGTTCCTAACCATTTATGAAATGGAGCAGATCACGTCTTTGTAGCATTCACGGCCACTGATTCTCCACGCTTTTGTTGGGAAGAATGGTGTGAATAGCTATTAAGTCTTATACTTCATTTTCCTCAACCTCTTATTGATATCATGGTGTTTTGAATGGTGTTTGGCTATAGAGGAAAATAATACAAAGGTAGTATCAAGCAGGTGGTTTCTTTCTGGAACCAGTAAGTTCTGTCCATGTATTGTCCAGCATTGTGGCTTAACAGACCAAACAAGGCCATCAATAGGCATGACCTCCACCTCAGGCAGTGACCATGAAGCGATGCAGATCCTCTCCTCAGAAGTGGAAAGTCTGAGATTTAAGACAAACCAATAAACCAGTCCAGGCTCCAGGTGTATCACATGTGTACACGTTCCACACCTAACAGATCTTTCAGGAAAATGGCAAGGAATAAAGACACTTACTTAGAGGGATTGCTCATTAATAAACACATATTTCTCAGAGTCCTGGTAGAGAAATAGGTATTCATCTTAGATTTGTACCTTAGCTGAATAAATACAGATTACTGATACTGTTCTGCACTTGTCACACTTCAACCTCTTAGTGCACATTTCCCTTTATATGCTGCTGAACAAGAAGCTCTTTATAATTCTCTATATTAAAATGTCTGTTTAACATTTAACACGTACTTGGCATGGAACAAAAACTATGGGTCTCTGTGTAACAGGCCAGACAATATTACTCGTGGTAGAACACTGGAACAGGTTGCCCAGGGAGGTTGTTGAGGTCCCATGCCTGGAGACATTCAAGGTGAGGCTTGACAGAGCTCTGAGCAACCTGCTCTAGTTGAGGATGTCCCTGCTCTCAGCAGGGGTGTTGGACTAGATGACCTCTAGAGCTCCCTCCCAACCCCGACATTTCTATGTTTCTATGATTATCAGGTTTGGGGTTTTTTTTTGTTTGTTTGGTTTTTGTTTTGTTCTGTTTGTTTGTTTGTTTTAATGCAGAATTTGCATTCAGTTGTTTGTGTACTTTTTCTTTTTTAGATTTAGATCTTGTCTCACTGACTGTCGGTAGCAGAACAGAAAATAGCCTGAAGTTGTGCCAGAGGACATTCAGGTTGGATATTAGGAACAATTTCTTCCCTACAAGAATTGTGAAGCCCTAGAACAGGCTGCCCAGGGCAGTGGTAGAGTCCCCATCCCTGGAGGAGTTTCAAAGCCGTGGAGATGTGGTGCAGAGGGACATGGTTTAATGCTGACCTGGCAGTGCTGGGTTAACAGTTGGACTTGATGATCTTAAAGGTCTTTTTCAACCTTAACGATTCTATGATTCTAAATCCAAAGCTCTTTTAGAGATCACCACAGATTATCCAGAAGAAATATAATAAACTAAATGATGGCACAGAACAAAGAAGACTTATTTTACCAAGGAGATACTAAAAAGAAACGTTTTTCCTGGCAAAAAATTTCTGCCAGAAAAGTCTTTTGGGAGATATTAATAATGGCAGGACACCTCTAGAAAGTAAAACCTAAGAAGGTTCTTAAATTATAAGTTTATTTTGTAAACAGAAAATCAAAGCATACAGCAAGGCAACTGTTTAGACAAAGATTATTAAGTTCTTGGACTGGAAGGTGGGGATGCCTTACACAGATCACAGATAAAGTTGTCTAAGCAGAGGGAACATCAAAGATACACAACAATTCTCTATAGCTCTTTAAAAGAAATCAATTACTCCAAAATTAAAAAAAATGAGCAAAACTAATAACAAGCAAAAATTCAGACAGACTGAATAATAAAGCTGTCAGATAAGTAAGCAAAACCCACCATTTGTATAGAAGGCTTATGGAAAAGTATACACAAAGTGGAAAAAAGGGACACAAAGACTACTGAAAAATTCTAACTGGAGAGGGGGAAATTCTGCTGGCTGATGGGAGAATGGACAAGGAGTGAGAAGTAGCAGTAGTGCAGGCCTTCTATCAGGTGTGGAGATTAAATTTCTAAATGGACTTTGAAAAAGCAAACACGATCAATATTCTGTATTTGGAAAGCAGCCATTTGCTTACATTTCTACCACAAATGACAATATTAGTACCACGGAGAACTTGCACCATGAACGAGTAAAAAAGACCTTCTAATCAACACCCCCACAAAACCTGCATCTTAAAAGAGAAAACCTTTGACCTGCTGATGTTCATTTTTATAAACTCTGGACTATGAGGACAGAAGATAACTGTACATGGAGATGTCCTTCCTCATATAAGAAAAGACAAATAAACATTTGGACCAAACTGCTTCTGCTTTTTGCAAAAATAAAACTGTAATGTTTTCATGAGAACCACTCTTGAACATATTCCACCATTTTTCCCACTTGATTCATATGTCGGTATGTCATAGCAAATGGAGTCATACATCAGCTTGTGAACACTGCCAATTTATTATGCATTACTATGGTAGATGCAACACATTTTCATGAAGCACTTGTCTTAGTACCTTATGAAATTTTAATTGTTAAACAACATTAGACACTAGTAACCAAGACTTCAAAACATAATTGTCAAAAGAATCATATTCTGTTGGCTTTCCAAGCACTTGTACCAGGCCCTCTTGGTATTCTCTACTTTCATCAACTAAGGGCAACAAATCAGTAACTAAAAAGGAGTAACTAACAACGAGGACAAAAGTGTTACAAAAAAGAACTTGAGCTTCTTGGTAAACCAGGAAAGTTCAAACAAAATGCCTTGTCATATAGTTCTACAGGTTTGTGTCAAACAGGGATGCAGTGAAGTGCTTCAGAAACCCACAGGCAGGACTACTGAAGCTGGAAGGTAGAGAATGAGAACCCTCACAGGTTGTCATGTGCTTCAAGTGCCAGTGCTGACACGCATGTCAACCAAAGGCATTATCTCCCAGACAGTATCAGCTACTGATGGGGCCAGTCTCTTTTCAGTGGTGTCCAGCAATAGCACAAAGGGCAGCGGGCACAAACTGGAACCTACAAGGTTCCATCTCAACAGCAGGAAAAATTTCTTTGCTGTGAGGGTGTCAGAGCCTGGCCTAGGCTGCCCAGAGAGGCTGTGGAGTCTCCTCTGGAAAGATTCCAAACCCACCTGGACAATGTGATCCTGAGCACCCAGCTCTGAGTAACCCCACTGGAGCAGGGGGGTTGGATGAGATGATGTCCAGAGGTCCCTTCCAGTCCCCACCATGCTGGGATTATGTGCTACTTGTGAAGGGTCCACACTGTCTCTCATTTCTAACATGAATAAAAGCATACACTTTTTTTTTTTTTCCCCACATTTTTTTTTCTTCCCAGAAATGTGCTCATTATTTTACATTTTATTAACAAAGCCAGAAGACATTCAGGAAGAAGCACGGCCATGTTTACAAACACACCTGCCTGACATGCTTTTCTATGACAGATGGGATCAACTAGAGCAAGATTCCAGAGCCAGAGAAACAGAGGAGCCTCACAGCCCCTAAGTACACATGAGGGAATATCACTCAGTGCAGGTACAGGCCTGAATGGCTCTGGCATTTTTGCACTTGATCTGGAGGTTTCTTGGATACAGCTTTTCCCCATCCCCCAAGTAGTTGTGTCAACAAGGCTTAAGGAAGTAACAGTCAAAGTGACGCACAACGCCTCAGTGGGTCTGCTGACTTTACCTGCAGAAATTCCTACAACAGGAAAAGCAGAAAATTCAGTTCAGACCTTGGATTATAAAATATCAGTTCCTGTTCTCTCTGCCCAGGTAAGAAATTAACTCTCCCAAGTCAAAGAGGTGTCATATTCACATAGACACTGCAGAAAACAACTGAAGCTGGATAAAGGCCACACAGAAAGTCTCCCTCTGGACTCTGACAGTGAGGCCACAGCTCTGGCTTGGGAAGACAACATTGCCCAGCACTGGTGGACAAAAATGTGGGTTTCATATTTGGTTTAAAAAAATATAGAAAGATTATTAAAACATTATGCAATGCTAATGATAAAATAGAATAAAGCTGCTTCAAACCTACAGAAATAGTTCTGAGTAACACATGGACCATATCTCAAGCCTCTAGGATCACTTTGCACAGCCATTGTGAGTCAGGTTGGATGCAGCTTTCTGAAGAGGTCTAAAACAGTACAGTAAAGATACTAAAAATCTCAAAAGGAGGATTATATGGAGAAAAATCAGAAATTTTAAAAATTCCAGAAAAAATAACTTTATCTTTTAAAATAGCAATAATAAAGCTGACACCTGCAGACATGCTGTGAGCTTATTTATGGATAAAGATTTCACTCTGAATTTTTCCCAATGTTTCCTATAGAAAATTTGAAAATACAATAAGCACACAGAAGGAATTAAAACGGATTTGCTGTCTTCCAAATTAACTGCTATCAAGTACATCCAGATATAGCAACTATTCATCTCCCTGCCCAGTACAGAAATTTCTACATAGTCTACTCATTTACCACAAGCGGAAGTTTCTCTACAGAGAAACTATGGAATGATAGCCAAGTTTCTTCAAAATATAAGCCTGAGGGGGAAAAAAAAATAAATAGAATCATAGAAATGTCTGAGTTGGAAGGGACCTCTATAGGTCATCCAGTCCAACCCCTGGCTGAGAGCAGAGCCATCTTCAACTAGAGCAGGTTGCTCTCACCTTGAATATCTCCAGGAATGGGGCCTCAACCACATCCCTGGGCAACCTGTTCCAGTGTTCTATCACCCTCATGGTAAAGAACTTCCTCCTTACATAATGGTAAATAGTTACTGTATGTGTGCTAATTACTAATTAAACTCTTCCTCACATGATGTGGAGTACAGAAATCAAAGCTCTTAATTCCCTAAAAGATAAAATATGCCTTCAGTCTTAAAAAAACATCTCCCCTCCCCAAAAGTTAATTTCACAGGTATCTTTTAAATTACTGCTTGATTACAGAAGTCATTTATTTCACCCATAAAGTAAAAATGAGACAAATGTCCTCAATATTACAGAAATACTCTAGAGGGAGATTTACCACAGCAGTAAATCTAATATAAACCTCCAAAGACAAGCAAATAGTTTCAGTTTGTCAGTTAACACAACAGGCTACTGACCAGTCAACCTACAGCTGCTTCTTGTTTGTCCCCAAGTTGAGGACCCACCCTTAAAGTCTACAGTCTCTTCCTGCTCTTTGCAAGGCCACAGTAACTTTCTGTATCCTTTGGGCTGAAAAAAAAACCAACCCACCATGACATTCTGTCCAGACTAAAGAGAATGAACTAATAGAAAGTTGCCTGTTGGATTTTCAAGGCAGATATCTCAAGTTTTGTTTACTGACTCCCCCAGGGGCTAGAATCTGAGGGAAGGCTTTGGTTCACCCTGATATTTTCTTTATCCCAAACCCGTGGTATGGTTGTGTTTGCCAAGCTGCAGTTGTTTTGCCACGTGGGATTTCTGAATCGATCCAGGTGACTTCGTGTTCAATGCTGAAATGGCAGCTTTTACAGAGCATTCCAGAACCTTCCCCAAGCCCCACAGATGCTGCTGATCTCCCGTAGCATCATCTGCCACCCTCCTTCCACATCACAACTTAGTGAGACACCGGGGGAAGGGGGGGGGGGGGGGGGGTAAGAGGGGAATTTTTTGTTTTAACCACCATAATTTTATTTTTTGGAGGACGGGTTAAAAAGGCGACTGTAAT
>JANIJG010021912.1:7790-26741 GCA_024611175.1 Megaceryle torquata | reverse complement strand
CCCCATGTTTAGAGTTACTACCAAGGACTGGTGTGCAGACCAAGGCCACTGCTGGATCTTGTGCACCACACTGGGGGGAGCAGAAAGTGAAAGGCCACACCTGCCAGGAGAAGCAGACAGGACAGTTGACCCTAAACCTTGACAGATTTATTGGCGCCCTACGTGGGCATTATCTCCAATCACTTTCATAGAATCATGGAATCATTTAGGCAAGAAGAGACTTTAAAGATCAAGTCCAACCATTAACCCAGTACTGCCAGGTCACCACTAAACCATGTCCTGAAGCATCATATCTATATGGCTTTGCAACCCCTCCAGGGATGGGGACTCCACCACTGCCCTGGGCAGCCTGGGACAGGCCTTGACAGCCCTTGCAGGGAAGAAATTGTTCCTAGTATCCAATCTAAACCTCAACCCATCTGGCTTAGTTGGGTCCAGTTTAAACATTTCAGTCAAACCAATGCTGCCTGTGTAAGACTAGACATCACAGTATTGATCTCCCACAAAAGCAACTGAAGAAATTAAGATGTTGTAAGAAAGTAGAAACTCACTCCCCTTTCATTTAAGACCCTACTCTCCACTGCCACAAAGTACTTGTTTCCTCTTGAATCACTCCAAAAATCACCAGATGCTATGTTGCAGCAGAACATAGCATTTATGTTTGCTTTTAAAAGCTCTTCACACACAGAATCACAGAATGTTAAGGGTTGGAAGGGACCTCAAAAGATCACCTTGTCCACCCCCCTGCCAGAGCAGGATCACCTAGAGCAGGTCACACAGGAACACATCCAGGTGGGTTTTAAATGTCTCCAGAAAAGAAGACTCCGCAACCCCCCTGGGCAGCCTGTTCCACTGCTCTGTCACCTTCACTGTGAAAAAGTTTTTCCTTAAATTTCTTTGGAATCTCCTATGCTCCACTTTGCACACATTGTCCCTTGTCATATCATTGGACATCATCGAGAAGAACCTGGCTCCATTCTCCTGACACTCAGCCCTTACATATTCATAAACATTAATGAGGTCACCCCTCAGTCTCCTCTTCTTCAAGCTAAAGAGACACAGCCTTTCATCATAAGGAAGATGCTCCACTCCCTTACCTTCGTGGCTCCATCCTGGACTCTCTAAGGCAGTTCCCTGTCCTTCTTGAACTGAGGGGCCCTGAACTGGATACAATACTCCAGATGTGGTCTCACCAGGGCAGAGTAAAGGGGGAGGAGAACCTCTCTCAACCTACTAACCACACCCCTTCTAATACACCCCTGGATGACGCTGGCTTTCTTGGCCACAAGGGCACATCGCTGGCTCATGGTCATTCTCCTGTACACAAGGACCCCCAGGTTCCTCTCCCCTGTGCTACACTCTTAACAGACCAGTCCTAAACCTGTACTGGTACATGGGGCTGTTCTTCCCCAGGTGCAAGACTCTACACTTGCCCTTATTATACTTCATTAGATTTCTCCCCGCCCAACTCTCCAGCCTGTCCAGGTCTCTCTGAATGGCAGCACAGCCTTCTGGTGTGTCAGCCACTCCTCCCAGTTTTGTGTCATCAGCAAACTTGCTGACAGTGCACTCTGTTCCCTCATCCAGGGAACATCCCTCTTTTGTTCAGTGATTTTACATCATCTGAATGAAACTGAACTTGTACAAAGGTGACTGTTTTACATGCACGTGTTATCTTCCAGATTTATTTGATAAAGAATAAGCAACTCAGTGGCATTTTTATCAAGAAGCAAAAGTCTGGACTCCTCACTTCCTATTCCATGACAGGTTTGAATACTATCAGCAATACTACTATTGCCTTTACTGCTGAAATCTGTGTACCACCTATTAAATAAACTCCAGATTAAGTTACTGTACTGTTTTGAGCATTCAGTAGCACAGTTCTGCTTAGATTTTGGGTTGGCTTTATTCATCTGCTCTCCGTCTAAACTTGCTGTCTCATACATTAGCACAAGACCATCATCCATGCCCTTCTGCATGGAGATACCTATGTGCAATATTTCCCCCAGGTCTTATAGATGTTCATCAAAATTCCTATCAGAGCATTACCTTGACACTTCTTTCCAAATAATATGTTAAGCACATAAGCCTAGGTACAGATTTCACCTGCAAAGTCTGTGGGGAATAAAATTAAACACGTTGAGTCCTTCAGTCTTCTCCCTAGAGCCCATCACTGCATCGTGCCCCCTGCTGCCTCTGAAAATCTCATAGTACCCCTTGTGTTACTGTTCACATCCCTGACCAGATGTAGATACAACTGACACTGTCCTGCAGCAGCCAAGCAAAGCTTTAATATTCCTGATTTACTGCCCACCATTTTCACTTGCATGTCATCTTTTAGATCCTTGCTCAGCCTTGAGGTGCTTCTGCTCCTTATCTTCCCACGTGATGAGATAGTTTTTTCTATGGAAGACTTTCAGAAAATTAAAGGAGCAAACTATGGTAAAACCATGAATCCAGGCATATTTCCTCTTCCTGGCTGCTTCCCAGGAGATTCTGCCCACCAACTGCATGAACAAGCTGAATTCTGCTCTCATGACAGCATGTCTCCAGGTCCTGAAGTCAATCTGTGGTCAGGGAAGCCCAAGCTGCCCCCTAGTCTGGACAGGACTCCCAACAGCAAGTTACGAAGACCAGCCTTCCTCCCACGACAAGTATGGAAAATTTACAGTTCTTATACCACAAACATCTCAACACAGTGTAAATGTGGCCTCCAGGCCAAAACTTTTAACAAGAGCATATTAATACCATCATTGCTGGGTAGGGCAAGTTCCTGTCAGCTGTAAAAGTACAAAAGCCAGAAGAACAAACTCAAAACCACCCTCAGAAGGTCACCCACAGTCTAAACTTTCACCCACAATGAAGCTGTATGACCCACCACAAGAAGCCAGTGACATTTCCTGCTTGTGAATCAACTTGAGGTCCGCCTTATCTCAGCAGATGAGCGAAGGATATGTTTCCCCAAGGAAATAAAAATTACAAGATCTGTCCCATCCCTTCTATAGCCAAGTTCACAGTAATCCCTTGCTGATTGTGCTACTATGGAACATTTTACCACTCTGAAGAGTCTTACTACAGCTTTCTACTACTGTTCTGCTACACAGAGGATTTATAGTAACTCAACAACTGCGTCCAGTAGAGCATTTTAATGCTGCAATTAAATGTATGCTTTTCCTGACACTAAAACAAATCATCTCAGGAAGCTTTGCTATGGTTTGTCCTTTGGTATGTTTATTCTTTAAATACATTCTTATTCTCAACTAAGATCAATTACAGTAGAAGGAAAAATCTCTTGAATATGAACAGAGGTATTAAAGCAGAAAATTTGCAGAAAATCTGCTTGTAATTTATATCTACATATAGCAAACTATATAATACAGATCCTCCTAAATCAAGGGATCAAAGTTGCACACATTCATCTACAATTGTTTTACTACAGTTCTCACACATAGTTTTCAGTATTTAGTTCATCCTCTTGCCCTCCCCTCAAGCAACTCTCTAAAATAGATGAAAAAATGAATAAATTCTTTCTTTTATGCATCGATTCCAGAGGAATGAGAAGTATCTAGAAGAGAGGAAGAGATAGAAATTGTTTGTCTCTGCTGGGTTATCAAGGCCCATCACAGACATAAAGTAGAGCTTTTTCTAAACATAGCTACAGGTCTTCATCAGCATTCTTATCATCATTCTTCTGGATGCAGTTTATTCCAATTTCGACCCAGAATCATAGAATGTTAGGGGTGGGAAGGGACCTAGAAAGACCATCCAGTCCAACCCCCCCTGCCAGAGCAGGATCACCTAGATCAAGTCACACAGGAACGTGTCCAGGTGGGTTTTGAACGCCTCCAGAGAGGGGGAGTCCAGAACCCCCCTGGGCAGCCTGTTCCAGTGTCTGTGACCCTCACGGTGAAAAAGTTTTTCCTTATGTTTACCCTAAACCTCTTGTGTTCCAACTTACTCCCATTGCCTCTTGTCCTAACACTGGATGAGATTGAGAAGAGTCTGTCTCCATCCTCCTTACACTCACCCTTGACATATTTATAGACATTAATGAGGTCCCCCCTCAGTCTCCTCTTATCCAAGGTAAAGAGACCCTGCTCCTTCAGCCTCTCCTCATAAGGGAGTAACAACCAGAGAAGGATTAACCTCCTCTACAAGTGATGATGGGTAGTACACCTCCAATTCTAAATTTCTCTCAACCTTTTTACTATAAAATGGGTCTTAGAAAATAATGGAAGTTACTTGGTTTTCTGTGTCTTCTGTAGATAGAAACCCCATCTGAGCCTCGGTTCTTTGCAGTTGGGCATTGCCACCCACACCATCACAAAATTCAAGACTCTCAGATCTGTTAGTACCTTTCAGTGATAGCACTGGCACACAGGTTTAAGAATTTTATCAACTGTTGTATTTCTGGCAATCTAGGCACTACCATTCTTCTAACCCCACTCAACAAAAAGGTGTAAAAACCAATTTGCTTTCCATGCCCACAAACAGTGAAGAGATGGGAGATCTCGCTTTGAAATACAAAGTTCAGACAGTCAAACTTTGAATTTCTCGACTTCAGAATTTTTCATGCAGGAATGATTTCCTGCTGATGAAAAAATATCCCTCCCTAGAAAGCACATTTGTATTTCAGAGAATAAATTGCTTACTCAAAATAGTTTAACTGATGTACTGAAAAATCTACAACTTCCCCATACACTGTGTTACAAAGTCACCATTGTCACCAGGACCTTTTAGAGGTCAATCACAACTGGCATTGGCCAACAGGTGCAGGTTTGGGTGCTCTTTATAACATGTATCACATACATCTTGGTAACATTTCTAACACAAACTTTTTAATGTAGAACTAATCAGATTTCAACCAAAATATTCATGTATATGCAAAATACTTAGTGTGATAGTTCAAATCCACAAGTAAACTGGAGTTTAAACAGGACAAATTTGTGATTTTTATCAGCACAAGCTTGCATTTAATCAAAACTTCTCCTTCAAAAACCTATCCAAAAATGATGAAGCCATTTTCTCCCAAGTTTCAGTTTTAACTATGCTTGTGAAGTAAGCTTCTATTAATCATTGAAAATGCTCTAACCCACCCAACCTACAATAAACGGCCCTTTCGTCCACCATGAAATAGCTTTACCTCATGCCTGAACAACAACCCTCTAGCAATGAACACAGAAAAAATTCCCAGACAACACTGAACAGTGAGCAATGTACTCACCATCAATCACATTAGGATACAGTTTGGGATTAGGATGAGTTGCCACTAGCAACAGAGGCAAACAAACAAACAAATTCAATTTCAATTGTCACTATATAGAGAGAATTCTTGCAACCTCAAATATAGTCAATGTTTTCAGCAATTTGTCTCAGAAAAGTATTAGCAGTCCAGCTTGGGATCAGAGAAGCATGACAGCTGGGCACAAAACAATGCTAAAACAATAGAGATTTCCCTTTTAGTAGAATAAAAAAGAAAGGAAAAAGAAGAACCAGAAAGCTGCTGGGGAGCGTGAACATTTCATTCACCCTTTTGAAAATAAAAATGTGTCGTCTTCATAGCATTAGCATTTACAACAAAAATGTAGATTGGTTTTAGAGCTTAAATGGATTTAAGATGATCGCTAATTAGTTTTTTGTTTTAAAATGGGAAACCATGCAAACATTAAGGAGAGATACAATTGTGACAAATACAAGGTACTTTTTCTATCACTTGCCCAAATCATCATATTCAAAGTATTTCCTATTCAGGAGGGGGAAGGGATCAAACCAAAAACAAACACACAAACAAAACCACTAACATAATTCAGTCAGTCTACTAGAAGACTTGACAAAAATAGGAGTATGTGGAGTTTCTTTGACACCCATTTGTTTAACAGCTCTCTGAAGAAGTCAGGACACATTTCATCATTCACACAGCTTATTTCATCCTCAATCTGCAAAATGTTTTGTAGAAGGCGACAACAACTTCAGAGATTTTTACCTTACGCATCTGTCACATTTCAGGAATCTTGACAGTGCCACCCAGGTTTATTACAAAGACTTTTCTCATTTATTTACCTATATTTTTAATAGAGGCACTTCAATTTTTAAATGATGCCTTTCACAAGGTTTCATTGTCCTTAATACTGACAAGAGTCAAATTCTATCTTTTAATGCACTTGACAAGTCATAATAACCACCGTAATTTTTTTCATCAAAAAAGTCTTAAGTATACAGTACATGTACTGTTACTTTTAAAGTCAGTAAAATTGAATAGTTCACTGAAAATATGTGGTCCAATTTCTAAAATATAACTGTAGGTATATCTCAGAGTATTTCTTATAAAGTCTTAGAGCAAGAAAACAAGCTGCAACTCAAAACAATTTATCTCCACTATTCACACAATGCGTAGACCTTCAGCACATTCACCACTAAAATACTTTCACAAGGTGTCTGTGTGAAGAAATATTCACTTTTTACACCCCAGTCACACCTCTCTGTGTAACCCATTGGTACCTTTACAAAAAGCTGCTGTTCTTCAAGAAACAGCTGCCAGCTGTTGCCCATCTCTCCTAGACACTACAGCACATCCATGCCCACACCTCAGGCACTTCAGTGCAAAGTCTCAGAACTTTGCCAAAATGGGTTTAAAATGCTTAAGGGTGGTTGTCGCCCCACAAGCCAGGTGAACCAACCTCACTGCTCACCCACAGCCAGGTACACTACTCTGTTCACAGATGTTGTTACAAGAGAGCACATTCCTGCTCACCGTACAGCTTTCTGTAAATACTTTTCACAATTTTCCTTCAAACAGTATTTAAACCTGCCTGGACATCACATGAAAGAATTGGATCCGTCAGTCACTGAGAACTGCAAAATGCACATTTACTCCCACCACCACCTTCTCATTTTCCTGCCAGTATAATTCAATGCTACATTGCTGCTACAGGTTGTGGTCCACATACTAAAAACCAACTATCCCTATCGCTGCAAATGCCTGTTCTAAACACACAATGGAAAGGCTGTTCAGATCCCCACTGGTCGGCTCATGTACGTTATTCCTGCACCGGGTGGGACTCAAAGGAAGCAAGAGGGAGTTACGCTTTCTGACTTTAGTGTCATTGTTGAAGTATCAAGAAAAGGAGCAGAGGCCGAAAATTTCCGTTAGGTAGAGTATTTGCTGGGTAGGGAAAAAAAAGAAAAAAGAACCTTAGTATCTTCTTCATAATGCCACTTGCCACCAGGGCACTGCCTATCCTTAACTGTTTCTCTTTCAGTTCAGCTCATCTCCATTCCTGGAATGGTGGCATTCCTTACCTCTACCCATTTCACCTGGGCAGGTTCTTATGAGTACAACCAGTCACTTCCAATTTTCTTTTGATCATTCCCTACTCAGAGAAGCCAGAATCCCACCCCATCCTTCTTCCAGAAAGCAGAAACTTAAGTCTACTGCCAAGCAGCCTCCTGGAAAAAAAGATATTTAAAAGAAGTACGAGAAACCTTTTCTTTCTGCCATTAGCTTTGCTTGATCTTGCTTACTATGTGCAGTAGCATCATCTGCTACAAACACCACAGACCAAGAAGCTCAACAGAGGATAATCCTCCCCAAGGGCAAATGCAGCTCAGGCACTTAACTGGCAATTCAGAATCAGTTTTTAATATAACTGTATCGGAAATTCATTCATGAACTGGGCCCCTCACTACAAGAGGGACATTGAGGGGCTGGAGCATTCCAAAGGAGGTCACTGAAGCTGGGAAACAGTCTAGAGCACAAGTGATGTGAGGAGCAGCTGAGGGACCTGACATTGTTGAGCCTGGAGAAAAGGAGATCAGGGGAGACCTTCTCACTCAGAAACTCCCTGAAAGGAGGGTGGAGCTAGGTGGGGGTTGGTCTCTTCTCCCAAGGAGCAAGTGACAGGACAAGAGGAAAGGATTCAATTGCACCAGGGGAGTTTTAGTTTGGATATTAGGAACGATTTCTTCCCCACAAGGGCTGTGAAGCCCTAGAACAGGATGTCCAGGGCAGTGGTGGAGTACCCATCCCTGAAGGGGTTTTAAAGCCATGGAGATGTGGCGCTGAGGGCCATGGTTTAGTGGTGACTTGGCAGTGCTGGGTTAACAGGTGGACTCAATGATCTTAAAGGTCTTTTCCAACCAGAATGATTCTATGAAAACAGCACTTCTGGGAAGCAGGAGTATCATGAAATTAGGCTATTTTGCCTGAATGAAAAGCTAGAGTAAAAACAGAACACGGTTGCTCATACAGGTTGCCTGTGGGCTGGCAGTTCACCACCACTGCTAGGTGAAGGCAAAATGCATTTTAACACCTAGTTAGCTTTGCCAGCAAAACTGGACCCAGCCCTCATCTAACTTAATATCGAACTAAGTTGCTAAATTTAGAAAGAAAAAAAAAATTTCAACAGATAAACTTCTACAGCAGGGAGATCCATTTGCTTACTTTAGAGAAGTGTCTGGATGTGTCTAGATGCACTGTAACACCTCTGAGTGAAAAGATCTAGTCTTGGGTATTAACTGGACAGCAGCATTGCAGTGCATCTCCACGTGAAGGACTTGCGATTAACTGGCTCCAGAAAGCTGGAGAGAAGATCAAAGCACCCCTGCTAAGTTAAACGAATTTTCTGGGGAAGATCAAAACTCCATAGTCTAGGCCCAGGGTGTTTAAAAGACTACCCCAAACTCCAGAACAAAGACCACTGTGGACATTCACATTCCTCTGGCACAGCAGAGCTCTGTAGTAACGGCAAACCTTGGCTGCAGGACACAGGACGCGACTGGTCAGGAGTCCAAATCACCCCAGGAAATCAGGAATAACAACATCACCATCCTTGACTTCAAGTAAAAGAAAAATACCTTCACTCATGCTCACACATTTGTTAAGATGAGAAGGAAGAGAGTAACCTCTTACCAAACAAAAAGGGAGTGCAAACAGGAAGCATGCGCAGAAGAAAGAATTAAAGAACATTTTTATCAGGCTTCAGCATCACACTAGATAATGCTCCAGCTCTTTATGTAGATTTTTATACTATTTCTTAAGTATCTAATACCCAATAGCTGCTACAGAAGCAATAGAGACAGAGGATTTAATTCCCCTAGTAGTAGTCAGGTCACTTCCCCCCCAGCAACAAACAGACTGGAGAATCAACTTAAACCAGTCTTTGGATACTGGTATGATAATTATGCAGATGTACAACCAAAAAAAAATCATATAATAACAAAGATTATGTTCACCTCTTCAGCAAAAAAGTCTAAGCTTCAAATGCTTCAAAAAAATATTGTATGTCTCTTTTGTTTTCTACACAACTGACTAGCTCATAGTAACTCCCCAAAATCTGCTTTCACAAAGATTAATAGCAGTACAGATGAACTTTTTTTTTTTTTTTAAGTTTGGGGGTTTTTGTTAGTTGTTTGCTTGGGGTTTTTTTCAACTTATTTGAACACAATGCACATCATTTAAGCTCTGCATAGGTTTTATTAGATCAGAAGTTTTAGGCAGATGCTACCCTGCATGTTGGTCACTGCATTGTAGCAAGTGCTTCTACACCTTACAGAGCAAGCATAGGAAAAAAAAAAAAAAAGAGAGACACTCCAAGAGAATCAGTGCACTTCCCAAGTCTGTCACTATACAGAAAGGTAGCGATTTGAAAGGCTTCAACACCTCCCAGATCATTACACTTCTGAGCTCTTCACTTACATTTGAAACACACGAAGAATAGCTAAGAAGGAGACACAAACTAGTCTTACTGCAACCACTCAAAGAAACTGCAGAAATTACTTTTCTTTCATCACTTTTCTACTATTGGGTGGGAAACACGGAATACAAGGAACAGTTGTAAATCCTGCCAACAGAACCAAAGACATTGGCTATACAAAATACTTCAGTACCCCCCCCAAAAAATTGAATATATTTACTATACAGAAATCTGAGTGTTCTTTTAACTGCTAAGAAAATATGAAATTGCTCAAAGAACTGGAGAGGAAAGCAAATCAAGAGGTCTGAATCTTTCTGCTCACAAATTCACCTGTCTTTCTGTATCCTGCTTAAGTATACCTGACCAAAAGATAATTATACCTTTCTCCCCTAAACTAAACAAAACAAAACAATAATAATAATTTTTTAAAAACCCCACAACACTACTGGCATTTTCTTCCCTGTCTAGATTACCAGTTTCAAAGAGATCACCTCTAGTAGATTTATTGGCTGCTTTTATACAGAGAAAAAGAAAAATCATCCAGTATCAAAACTTTTTTAAACAACCTAAGGATAGTTTCAGTAAAGAGAATTAAATGCTCTATTATTACGAGGTATTGAAATGCACAACATTCAGCTTTCACAACCCACATTCACACACCACATTCCCTTGCTGTATTTCAACACTGCCACGGCTCCAGACACATGGTCCCATGCAATATTCTTGTCATCTCCAGAGCACTGAAGGGAGCCCAAAACCCAAAAACTAAAGGGAACCCAAAACCCCAAAAACTAAAGGGAACCCAAAACCCCAAAAACTAAAGGGAACCCAAAAACTAAAACAACCAACCAAAACCCCAAAGTAGAGTTTTCTAGTCCTTTACTTGAAAATTCATAAATACTACAGTCTGGTTTACCACTGAGCCTAAATTAGATGGTCCCACCTCTGCAACATCTTGTTGTCCAGTGTGGTCATAGAACTTCTATTCACAGGGAACCACATGGAGAAGACAAGGGGAAATGGTACAAGTTGCACTGGGAGAGGTTTCATCTTGATGTAAGAAAAAATTTTTTACAATGAGAAGAAACAATCACTGGAACAACCTCCCCAGGGACATGGTACAGTACCCATTGCTGGAGGTTTTCAAGATTCAATTGGACAGCATGCCAGATAATCTCATTTAGGCTCTCTTTTCCACAAAAGGTTGGACCAGATGGTCTTTTGAGGTCCTTCCCAACCTGGGATGTTCTATGAACCTATGAACGTGTGGACCGCAATCAGCTTGCATTTTATCCATTTAGAGAGCAAAGCCAGACAGGTCTGCTCCCCAGTATTCTGTCTCAACATACTGCTTTGGGTTGGAAGGACCTTTCAAGGTCAGATAGTCCAACCCCTGTGCACTGGGCAGGGACATCTGCAACTAGAGTAGGTCTCTCAGAGCCCTGTCCACCTTCATCTGGAATGTTTCCAGAGATGGGGCTTCCACAATCTCTATGGGGCGACCTGGGCCAGTGTCTCACCACCCTCAGAATAAAAAAAATTCTTCCTTATATCTAAAAAAATTGTCTTCCTTATATATAGTCTGAACCTCTAGTTACTCTTTTAGTTTAAAACCATCACTCTTTGTCCTGGCTCAACAGGCTCTGCTAAAAAGATTGTCCCCATCTTTCTTATAGGTCCCATTTAAGTATTGGAAGGCCACAATAAGGTCTCCCCAGAGCTCTTATTTTTCTTACATAGACCTTGTCTTATATTTCCAGATACAAACACACAAGAAACCAAAGTCGCCACAACAGCTTTCATTACAGGGGGTAGAGATCACTTCAGCCACCAACTATCTCCTCCAACCCAGTATCAGGAAGGACACACTACAAACTGTTACTCCCCATATGCCAAATCACAGACCAGCGCTACGCACAAGCGGAGAGTGGTATAACATCAAACAGATGCAGCAGGAGAAGCAGTTGCATGAGATTTCATTTCCTCACCAAAGTAGAAGAGAGATGGTTCTGTCAAGGCAATAGAACAGTTTTGGTTGGAAATGGCCTTTCGGACTGAATGCAACCATTAACCCAGCACAGCCAAAATAGTTGCAGCACAGAACAAAGGTGTGGCAGAGTCTGAAATTCTTACTCATTTAGACACCCCAGGGGAGATACCTTGGAGGCACATCTATTTTTAAAGAGCACCTATGTATTCTGATATTGCCAATATAGTGAATTAACTGAAATTTATCACCTTACACCAATACCACAGGAGCTGCTGAAATAAATTTATCAAAATTCAAAGGGTCTGGGCTTTGTGATGACTCATGTTAAAAAACCAAACAAACAAACAACCCACCCCTACCCTTGTGCTAGTCCTCTCATTTTTTTTCTTCTCCTTCTTGTAATTCAGGTAGAAGTGAATCCTGAAAGTAACACCAGCATCCTCAGTAATGGTTTGGTTTCCCCCAGCTAGCCAAACATAAATATACTGTAGCACAACTTATACCAAAAATGTGAATATTTTACCTGTGCGCTATGTCTCTCACACAACTATGTGGACTAACAGCACTGAGAAGAAGGGAAGAATGAGAAGAGGAGCTATTTCTAACTAGGAGTCACTAGGCAGCTATGTCTACTTGTCCTCTTATTTAGGCAGTTTGTATCACATAAGGGTAATTGGAAACATTCACACAAAATCATTTAACATGGAAGAAAACTTCATAAACAACACCAGGTTAAAATAGCATGTGAAGCCACTGCCATTTATGCCCTTTTTCACTGGTGACAATGTACCAGAAAGTGAGCAAAGATTTAGAAACATTTAGAGGTAAGAGGCTAAAACCAGGCTGGGGAGACACCAACAGGGATGAGTACTGGGCCCAGTCCTATTCAACATCTCCCTTCTGAAATCACGAGTCGTTCTAGCCTCCCTCCTCTGTCCCTTTCTGGTTTCAGGAAGGACAGACGTTGACTTTTAGATCAAATATTAACAGAGATTTGGCAGCTTAACACATGGTACCATTGACAGATATTCCCAATTCTGTCAAGAGATAAAACTATTTTACTCTGCTGCTGATATAACTAAAAAAATGTTTGGATCAATTTATTTTATTCATTGTCATTCCCAAACTCCAAATTAAAACCAAAGTACTCCCACCATTTATGCCCTTAGAAAATAATTTTAAGTAGTTTCTCAAATTTCCCACCTTTCCAAATATTGCCAGGAACATCTTCCAAAATATAAAAATTAATTTATTCTTACAGTCAAACATCTTTAAAAGCATTTTTGATCTGGGATCATCTTAAGACTATCATACCCTCAAGAAAAATTGTGGCTTGTTTGGGATTTTTTTGCCTCCTCCCTCTTTGTTTCCTCCCCTCCAAGAGAATATAGCAGAGCCAAAAAAACCCCAACTTATTTATGCTCGGTATTGTACGTATTTAAACATGATCACAAGTGCCAAAATCTTCTTCCTTAACACTGTCTTACATCTGGCACACAAGCTAGGAATAACTATACTTAGTGGCTTTACCACCATAAATCTTCGAAAGCCTTCTGCATGGCTGAGCTCTTCTCAGAAAATCAGACACCAACGCGTTTTGTCTTTCCTATTAAAAGGATGTGTGCTGGAGAAAGCGCAGGAGGATAGAGATGTGTGTGAACAACCTCCTTGGAGCCACTGGAGATTGGACCTAACTGAGTTCTCACAGGCTCAAAGAAAGGAATACTTAAAATAACTCAAAAGACTGTTACAAGGAACATCTCTGATCATTAAGAACTTAAAATCTAAGAATAGAATCTACGTGCTTACAATAGCACAGAGGAGAAAAAAAAAAAATCAACTATATTTCAATAGATTTTCTGTTTTAGTTACTTTTACTCTTTCCACAAGTCAAAATATTGTGTTTCTTTCAGAAATAAACACAACCAAACACAACACTAATCCAATAAAAAGCTTCTAATGTGATGTAATGCTATTAAGCGTTTTGAAAAATTGTGATTAAAATTAAAAAGACAAAAAAAAACCAAAAAAAAACCCCACAACACACCACAAACAGAAAAGCACTACTTTAAGCTATTATAAAAGTTGTTTTTTTTTTTTACTGGATAATAATTGACTGGAATAACTTTGGGTTTATTAGGTTTGGGCCTTTTTTTTACAGCCCCTTTTTAAAATTGTGAATACTGAAGAATTTTTTTTCTGCATTTTGATACTGTAGGAATCAACTAAGAAGATTAAACAAACTCACTGACTTTACTAAGACCAAAAAAAAAAAAAAACCACATTAAAAATCTGATGCATATTAATCAGAAAACCGAAATCAACAACTGTAGCACAAGGTAACAGCCAGGTTAAAAGTTCACTAGAAGCTGAACTTGGTGACCAGCTCAGGATGGCTAGCAAAGCAACATGGTACTAAGTTCTCTACAGTCAAGATAACCATGCTACATTGGTCCCTGCCTGAAAAATCAATCAGTTAATCAAATCTCTTTTTACCTTTGCCTCCCCTATGAAGAGTTTTACATGAGGTATGATCCGATAATATTGTTTCCCTTACTTGTCAGGATAAGTTTCCCACTCACTAACACTGAAAAGGCACAAGGTTTTCAGAATTTCCTGATGAGAGAGAAGACCAGTCATTCTCTTTTGATTCCAATGCCAGACTTGACCTGAATCCAGAAACTCAAATATTGAAAGGAAGTAACACATAATGCACCATCAGGAGACTGGACAAACAGGTCTATAACATAAATTGTGTACATTTCTTAAGAGGTTCTTCAGCAGCCCTTTATACCAGGTTCAAGTAGCTTTTATGAGACACGAAATACATGCAGGTCACAATTACAACCTTTAGTAAAAACATAAAAACCACTTCAGATGCAGCAACTACTGTCACATTCTTCAAGTCCAACCAGCTCCTATGAAAAGCAGTATCTTTTTTATTACGAGTGTTTTTTTAGAAACACAAACCTGTGACACTGCATTTGGGACCATGGGCATGATTTTACTTTTTGATTAACTGCAGCTCTGTGGCACAAACATCAGTACTGCCAAGAATCAGTGTTCACAATGTGCTAGTGGGTATTTTCAGCATGACAAAAACTGAACTTGTTCTGAGCTAGCTTGACATATGTTCAAAAACACTTCAGCGAAGCCAGTTCTGGTGGTGTAATACCACCTCCTGCTACTCAAAACCACACCCTTCCTGCCAAGGCAAGAGACAAGAAACTGTGCCCGCAAGACATAATATAATGGACCGGGAACCAGACTATCACAAAATCAGCTTCGCTAGCTGATGCACATCTCCATGTTCACCTGTAAATGTCTAAAATAGCCTCCAGAGGAAAGACAAGGTTGGCACACGAGGAAAAACTTACTTGCTTTGAGGATGAGAGCGCCTTGGAACAGGATGCCCAGAGAAACTGTGGAAAGATTCCAAACCCATTTGGACATGATCCTGGGCAACCTGCTCAGGGTGACCCTGCTTTAGATGAGGGGTTGACAAAATGATCTCCCAAGGTCCCTTCCAAGCCCTACCATGCTGGGATTCTGTGGCACCAAGAGGAGGGTAAGAAAGAAAATCTTCAATCATTTTCAGCCACAAAGCCAGATGAAAAGGGTGAAGTGCCCTCTACCAACAGCCTCACTGTCACGCCACAGCAGGTACTGTTTACCAAAGTCTTTGTGTAAGTTATGCTAAAAAGACCAAAAGCACTGCCTACAAAAGATGCTAAAAGCACTATTGGCAAAGGATGCAAAACCTGCAAAATAAAACTTTTCCCACAAAACAAGATGAAACAAACACAACACCATAGGAAATTAAGCCAGGCTACTCTAATTGTGTCTGGAATTATAAGAATGCTCTTCCTCTTTCCAATACAGCTTATCATGACATTTGTGGTATGTCCTGAGCATCTCCAATTCCTCTTACATAGAGGTTTGGAAGTAAGAGTTGGGATTAAAAACCTTTAGAGCCTCAAAGGGAAGGCCTTTCTCACAGAATCAAGCTTGGGTTTGATCAAGTGGATCAAAGGAAGAGCATTTTGTTCCTTTAAAACTACCCTATACCACATATCCTAGTATACATACCTAACTTGGTCTATTGTCAGCTATGCCTTGCAAGTTTTACAGGACTGCATCGCAACTGCTGGTTTTCCAGAGCTCTGCCAAGTAACACTGTAGTGAAAAATGATCCCTCCAGGAAAGGCCCTACTCGAATGAAATTCAGGGGAAAAAAAAAAAAAGAAAAAAAAAGGCAAACTAGAAACCCAACCCATACAACTTTCTGCAAGCTGAAGAATTCATTCTTAAAAAGGGGAAACAGAATCAAAGCTGCAAATGCAACTTCTGGCAAAGAATGACTGTGTTGTACTTAGCACCAGAATCATCTTTTTACTGTCTTCCAAGACAAACACATACTAAAGGCACAATGCTCACCAGGTAATATAACAAGCCTGAATCCTCCTGAAAGCTTCTAAGGAAACCCAGGCCCTCAAATATTAGACTTCCTGAGCATGTACAGGAATTGCCTCAATAAACAAATGCTCATTCAAATGCAAACCTTAAAGTGGAGAAAAAAAAAAAATCTAAATTCTTCTGTGAGAAATTGATTTTTTTTTTTACATTATTGCTACAAAAAGAAAAAAAGAATCATCAAAAAGCAAACCTTCTTCAGCTAACCAAAACTGTAAAGCTACTTAGAAATACTGAAACAGGAGATCCATTACTTTTTATGTCAGGGATAAAAAAAAAAAAAAAAAAAAAAAGGAGTGTGGTCCATTTCTCAATTTCACTGTGCCAAAATAGGCATGAATCATTACACTGTGGCTATGTTTATACTGATTTTTTTTTTTTCCGCTCAAATCTTGGGACTTCCACACCCAGTAGGCAACAGGTTGTTGTTTTAAGTACATTCCAAGCTTCCCTCAAACAGTCCCAGTCAAAACATCACCAGATTTTAATTCCATCAAGAATGTGAGCATCTCATTAAAGGACTACCTAATTATAGGTAACGTGCCCAGACCACAGATTCTGTGGAATCTTTATATGTAATATTATGCAAAAGTAACACAACCAACTTTTCTCAAAATTTCTGAAGTTTCTGCATATTTAGTGTTGCATCAAAGAATTAGGCTGTGTGTCTTCAACTAATTAACTGAACTTGGGAAAAAAAGCCAAAACAAAACAAAACAAATTGAATGCACAATACTCACTAGTTGTAAAACAGATGAACCCAGAAGGAAAGAAATGTCATCCACTCCTAAGGAAATAGCAAGCTTTAAAACAAAAACAAACCAAGAACAAACAACAAACCTCTAGATCCACTAGTTTCACATGGAAAGCCTTTTTAAGTGTGAGTCAAAGCCGGACTAAAAAAAACCCCAAAAAACTATATTGTGCAGTTTTCATGAGTTTTCCTAATTCTTCTGCCTTCCACTTTGGCAGGTTGTGGATTTCAGAACCTGTAAGCACAGAAAATCACTCTGCTTCTACTTAAATAAAGCTGTGAACACCAGAACACCAGAGGCAAACAATCACATCTGCTTGAATGACCTTGAAGCACAAAGGAAAGGTGGCAATGAAGAACAAATTTCCAAGCACTATAAAGGAAAAAAGATGACCTCCTCATGAAAAAGAGAAGTATTGAAAAAATAATGCCTTATCAGACACACACTAGCCAGAGGCAAACACATTCTGGAGACTGATACAGGGTTCAAGAACATCCAAATTGCATTCCCTGCAGCTGAAGACCAGAAAGAACTGGAAGAAGGGTGAACTCCTCACTACCACTTTGCCTCAGGACAGGAAAAGCAAAGCTTTCTCCTAATTTTTCAGAATTTCTTCCGACATCCTAATATAAATGGCTGTATACACATATAAATACAGATTCTTTTACAGTTGCTGAGCCTTCCGCAGAGCTACCCATACTGCAATGGGACTTAACACAGTATCTGTTAAGTGATCTGTGTTGTAGCTGATGTATTAGATTTTCTGTACTTAAATTTGGACCTTCAGTTAGTTTCAACTTCAGTGGCTTGACTCACAGCCAAAGCGACCATAAAACTTATCACAAAGCTACCAACATAATCAACAAGATTACAGAAGCGCAGTCAAATTCCACCAGAGAGTACAAAGTATATTCATAGCAAAAGGTTACATGCAGCTTTAGTCAGCAGAGCAGAATTCAATACATAAAACATGTTAAAACGAGCAGCAACCAGCTACCTACAGGTACACATTCATTCATACTTTTACTTACTTTTGTTTGTTGGTTTTTGTTTGCTGGGTTTTTTAAGTATCTGTGCTGTTGACTCAGGCTTGTTATGACAGGAATGAGACACCAAGTTAGAGACATCCAAGAAAGACTCTGGGCACATAAACACAAATCCCCAGCAAGTTTCTTCTGTCCTCATCCACATACTCTACATCTAACCCTCTAGGTCTCAGCAGAGCTGGAGCAATCAACAGCCCAACTGACAGGACAACAGCATCTGAGACCAGAAAAGGCTGTATTGTCAAGGAAGACCTACGAAAAGATCTCCCTGCTTAGAAGGTAAACACAAAGGCTTAACAAACCTAGCAGGCATGAAGTGGTACTGCTGAACATTAAAGAAAAAGCATCTCAGAAACAGAGGTGATGCTCAACAACTAATTAAAATTCACAAGCTCAGAACTGGATGAAGAAAGGACTAGGGAAGAGATGAAGCCTCTAGGATGAAAATCAAAAAATAAACTGACAAACTGGAAGGAGGGAACAATCTTCAGTGGAGAGAGATGTGGATGAGAGGGTGGAAGACAGAAAACACCACACAGAGGCAAGGCATGAGAAGGAGAAAGGCAAGTGACAAAGAAAGAGCCAAAAGAGACAAAGAGACATAGAGACAGAGGAAAATGTAGCTTTAAAACAATTTTTAAAAAAGTTTAATTTCTAGGATGTTACATTGCAATATATGCTAGACTGAACAAAGAGAAGATATTTTAGAAGAGAGAGAAAAGAGGGAGAGAGAGAGAAAAGAGAGGGAGAGAGAGAGAAAAGAGAGGGAGAGAGAGAGAAAAGAGAGAGAGGAGAAAGAAGAGAGAGAGGAGAAAGAAGAGAGAGAGGAGGGAGAAGAGAGAGAGGAGGGAGAAGAGAGAGAGGAGAAGAGAGAGAAAGAATGAACAACAAGGAGAGAAGAGCGAAAGAAACAGAAGGAGGTATCCATACCCATGCATCAGGAACACTTGGAAGATTATGAGCCTATGATTTTGGCAATTCCTTTTAAATGATTA
>JANIJG010021911.1:6353-24738 GCA_024611175.1 Megaceryle torquata | reverse complement strand
AAAAAACCAAAAACAAAAAAAAACAAAAACCCCAAAAAACCCAAAAGCAATACATATAGGCTTCTGCCCCCAACCCAACAAAAAAATGACTACCAATTAACCTTTAGGAATGAAGAATTAAGTGCGAATTTCAAACAAAACAGATATTTTTCATTTCTTATGAACATTTTGTCATTTCTTTCTTTTATCAAACATTTTGACTACATTTCCTTCCACATATTTAACCTTCTATTTAATGTTTTTGTTGTAGCATCTTAAAAAAAAATGCATTAGAGAGAAGCAAAGGAAACAAACAAAAAGAAAACCACCCTAACATAAACTTATTTAGACATACTTCATTGGATGTGAAGGATGGTGTTTTTATGATAAATCCTTGAAGAATGTTTCCTGGGACATCACTTCCAAGAGTTTTGGCTTCAAGGCTGATAACCTCTTTCCAGTATAATGAAAGCAAAAGAGCATTGGCTGAGCACTGGGAGTGCTCCAAGTGTGGATTCTGCCTCACCTGAACCCCCAGTGCACCCACTTTCACACGAGGTAAGTTTTTACAATAACACAAAAGGTGGTAACTCTGAGATTATACCTACTTTTCTAGAAAAGAAGGAAAAAAAAACCTCTTGTAGCTTGAGTAAACAAGAAAATTGTTTCTCTGGTTTTGGGATTCTTAAGTTTATGAGAGGCAGAAATCACCAGCAGTTAGGAACAACTGAAAATAAGCCATTGGAAGAGGTGAAAAGAAATAAAGGAAGGGAATCGTGGCTGATTGTCGGGTATTGCTTAGCTTCCAATAAGCTTTCATGGCTGTTTCTACAACCTTATTTTTCAGACCTTCTTCCCTCCCACTGTGTTAATGAGGTCAGGAAGTGACCTACCTACTTATTTTCTGGCTTCATATTTAGTGACAAGGCAACATGCTGAACAGCTGACTATGTGTACTGTATTGTGGATCAGATCCACGCACTATGGGACTGACAATTGTAAAATGTCTGAAAAAAGTATACACCACGTTCCAGATTTGTATTTGCTTTGTGTAGATAATGACATTTTCTCTCAAGCAAGCTTTTCTTTCCTTTCTCCACAGCATGATCATCAGGCATCATGCTGAAGTAGCACATATATTATTGTAATTAACTTGCTTAAATTTAAGGAGGAATGCCTCTGTAACTGCATGGGGCTCAATAGAAATTCCCCATGAACTCCACACATTTCACTTCCATCACTGTTTGCAAGCTATGAGCAGCTCACATACATGCCATCTCCATTTACAGAGCAGCTCTGCACTGTTTCTTGGAATGAGGCTTTTTCCCCTCACCTCTCTTTCTCTTGCAGCCTGTGACCTTTGCCTCTCATGCTTTTTCCCATTTATGAATCTTATTGGGAAGCCTTGAATATAGACTGAGGAAGTCATTGCTGCCTGTAGTACATCTAAGAGAAAGTGTCTGGGATGTTGGATCTGTGAGTTAGCCCCAGTTACATGATTCTCTGCCCTGTCTGGTATGTGTTCATCATCCATGTTTCAAGTGTTTGCCTCCATTTGCCTTTTAAGTATCTCTGTGGACACAGTAAATGCACAGTCTACCTGTGGTGAGAGAAATGTGGAACCAGGTGGTGGGAGTTGTGGGCAGCTGACATAGACACAGGATGAGGTACACTCATGATCAGTATGAGCCAATAGAAGACATGAGTAAGAAACAGAGCAGGATTTTGGATTGATTTGGAGTAATATTGAATCTGCCACAACTCTGAACACAACTGCATCTTCCTTTTCCTCTTTAACAACTCCATGAGAAAGCCGTGTGATTTGCTTTAACATAGATGGGAAAACCATTTCTTTGTGCGTGAAGTGAAATGACAGCTTTTAAACTATGAAAGCAACTATAGGTTTAAGTTGCACGAAGCTTCCAAATCAAGTAACAAGCCTTAAACTGGACAACACAATCAGACACAGTTGAGACAGGAGCTGAACCTAATGCAAGATTCTTCTCCCGAGTCCATACCAAGTTACATTTCACATGCATATAGCCTGAAACTTCAGCATTTCTCTGGAGAAAATGTACAGACAGGTTAAATTCTGGGAGGACACTAGCTTATATAATTATTATTCTTTGAAAATATTAACTTCTAATATTAACATATTCGATGAAGTTTTGTCAAATAATGTGTAATCATAATATGCATAAATATTCATAGCATCATGTACATCCACTGTATATTCCTTTGGCTACATCAAAAAGGTTTCTAAAAAGAATTAGTTTCTGTTCCCAGCTCACTCCTGAAATGGTATGTCATCTTGCAGAAAGCACTTAGACATTTTGATCTCGTCAGAGGTTAAATCCTTGGAGATGCTTGTACTGTGACTAACTCAGAGGAACGCTGATCTCTGTTACATCTCAGTGATGCAGTAATCTAAGTAACAGTAGGCACACCTCTTAAAAGACCATGCTGAGTTGTATGCCACCAACAGATCCAACTGCTACCATGTGAAACTGTGTGTTCTGTGTGCATAAATGTGTGCCACTTCAGCTTTTCAACCTCCAGATTCTGAAGCACAGAAAAGCTGATGACTACATTGAATCTATGTTAAAGGCCAGCAGAGAAGATCCCTGAGGAATGCCAGTTTCATGTGAAACATGAAATACCCATTGTGTTTAAGTTAACTCGTTTTAACTGCACTTTGACAAGGTATAAGCTGGCTTTTTTTCCCCAATTAGAGGGTGCCATGTGCATCCCACCAACCAGGAATCACGGAAAGCTACCCTGGGACTTCTTCCTGACAGTGAAAGGTTGCAAACTGTTCTCATTAACATGCAGCCTACTGAAAGAAGTGTAAGTAAGGCTTTGCATTAAGAAAGGAAATAGTCTGTGCCCCAGAATACCGATTGCTGTGAACAGCAATGCTACAGTGGATGGCATCAGGTGGGACAATGTTTATGAGAGAAGAGTATAAAGAAGTTTTGGCTGTTTCATGTCAAGAACTTGATTTTAAGGGATTTCTAATCGATTTGTACCCTAAACTTAGAGTGAGCATCCTCTTACTTTTCACAACGAGAGCCTTGGGAAATGCATTTTCTTTTCAAGACGAGTGCTTCAAAAATCAGGGGCGATCTTGAACTACCAAGTTCATACCTCAAGATGAACTTACCTTGCAAAATCACTTCAGAATTTTGGTTTCTGTCTTACAGGAATCTGATGGGATGGGGAAGAACCCAGCCAAACAACTGCCTGCCAAGCAAGGACCAGGTTCAGAGCTCAGCCTGATCTCCAGAAGCTTGCAGCTTCAAGGGCTTAAGCTCAGCTTCCTTTCTGATCTCCAAAGCAGTACAACTGTGCTACTCTCAGCTGATGCACAGCTTTCTCATGAAAACAGGTTAAATGAAAAAGCAGTCACCACCTCCAACCCACCCACTGTAGTCAGTAAATACAACTGCATACAAATTGCTTCTCTCCTGCAATATGTCCTTGCTTCTGTCAGAACTGATGTCTCTGCTCAGGTAATGCCAGAGCTTCACAGTGCCACCAGCTCCCAAGGGAACTGAAATGAAGGGGAGAGCAGTGGAGGGAAACATCATACATATCTTCCCACCCTGCTAAGGTCTTAGACTCTCCTAGAGCCTCCAGAAGCACCTGTTACTTGTTTCAAGTCACAACAGAGATTCTGGATAGCCCAGTTCAGATTTGAGTCTCAAAAAATGTGTGTGAATGAAGTAATGTATCTGGGGGAGATGTGATAATAAATTACTTTATTTATTGTACTTAGTCTTAAGGTTACTCAGGCAAAAAATATATCAATATGCATATAACCAACTGAATATTTAATCAGTTACTGTGTTCCACAAAGCATTTGCATTCTGTACCTTGTTATGAAAGTGATCTGCTGGCACCATTGATCAGTATTTGCATAACCCTATTACTAGAAACAAGATGTTGTAATTATTACCTAAAAGCATAGATATTTGTACTGCTGCCCCATTGTGACAGATGTCTTTAACTGTCATAGTTCTGTTTCTTATCAATATACTCCTGTAGTGGAGGATTTTCAGGGCTATACTTGGATGTATTGTGTAGAAAAGCTTTTATAGGATATTTTTTGTGTTAAAAAAAGGGGGAGTCTGCAGGTCTTGCTCAGAATTTGTTCTCCATCATCTTTGTTAGCAGTGATACAGAAACTGAAAGGTATGGTACTTAAAGAGGCTCTGCCCTACTCATTTACAGGGAGAAAGTTACATATTGTATGCGGTTCTTCATAGGCCTCCTACAATTGCCTTTTAAAGCTTTTCTATGTACTGGTTTCCCTCAGAGGCCACAAAAAAAAAAAAGGTCACAGTCTTTGATGTTTGAAGATATATAGCTGATTTTTGTCTTGTAAGTGACCTGGTGTGGGATCTAGGTAAAATAAGCTGCATTTTTTTGTTTCATATAGTTTTATCTTTCACTGAAGTGCAAAGGTGTAATAAAAGTAATAAAAGAAAGTGCACGTTTTACATTAGATGCAACTGCAGATGTATCAGGTTAGAAAGCTCTACCTTTGGCCATGATCAGAGATAGGGGGGGTCTGTGTTTCTTTCATCCCTGCAAGAGATGGCAGAATGAAACACCCCACTGCCAAAAGTGGTAAAGCTGCCTACCCACGCTGGATGTCCTGCACTGCTCCATTTGTGTTCCAGGGGAGGCATAGTAATGATACCATACAACGTTGCACAAATGTTCATACATTCCTTGCATTCTTTTTTTTTGTGTGTCAGAATTCAATGAGAAAAGACGGGTTTATAAAAATTATCACTGAACCCTACTTGTGCACATTTGCAAATCTCTCTGGGTGTCTATTTTGAGCAAAATACTGTAAGGCAGAGAAACCTTGTCCCAGGTCATTGTCCGGACATGCTTAATTTTATGCATATGAGCAGTCCCACTGAGTTGAGTGAAACTACGGAATTCTGTAAATGATGTACTGAGATGAAGGCCATTACAAAACTGAGGTTCAGAAACCTGTGAAATCTGATCTGTGAAATTTTGATCTCTGATGATCAAACTTGTCTTTCCCTGTTAACCAAAATATCTAAATTATTCTGGTATTGAGATGTATTTTCAGAGAGGAGTGATAACGTGTCATGATCATAGATTTCTAAATGCATAGATAGCTTCTCCAATCCTCTACATTTCAGTCCACCAATGAGAAACAAAACCATAGCTAAGTATAAAACATCTTCTTTATTTGTTCAATCTTTGGAACACAATAACCTTAATGAGCACAGTCTGAAGACTGTAGGCCTCAATTACTGCAAATATCTGAAAAGTGATTTTGGAGGTCTCAGGTTTTGGAAGTCTAGCAATATTTTTGAGAAGACTGATTTTCAAAAAGCTGGTTGCTTCTTATCACTTTCCAAAGCAGGGACTCCATCAGTAGGGATTTTAGGGAGTCTCCAAGTGGGCACTCAGAAGCATCAGAGCCTTTCCCCTTGTGCTTAGGGCCACAACTTGAAACAGGTGACAGACAACTATAGACAGGACTTTCTACAGCTATACTTACCTTCAGAGACTTCTTAGATATTGCCACCTTAAAATTCTCCTGGCGCTAGCACTTTTAAGACACTTTTTGTCTTGATTGAACCACCTTAATAAAGGAAATCTCATTTATAAATGTACCAGGAAGAATCAAAAAGATTCTCTGTGCTTTCAAGCACCTCATTTTTTTTTTCAGTCTTAAGTTTAGTAAGTATTCAGGTTTTTGTCACAGTTGTCAAGTGCACTGTCGTAAGGAGAACAGTGAAAACCAAAGAAGAAAATACTAAAAGGCTAGTGAAGCTGGTTAGCAGGTAGAATAGAGAGATATTCCTGACTGATGGGATAGATGAGCCAGCAGAATTGTTGTTGTATGTGGTCTCACCGTGTACATGTGGTTTCTTACACACAAAACTTGAATACCTACTGTAAGAGCTTTGCAGTACATTCTTTGTGTTGAATGCCCAAGACGGTTTTACAGTACTCTACCAGTCTTAGTTGTCAGCAAAGAACACTCAAGAACACCCAACAGATCTGATGTTTGAGACCTGTAGGATTGCTTACAACCGATCACTACCAGTGTTGTTTGCTGTATACATTTTTCATCAACCCCTTGCTAACTGTAACAGAGGAAATTATTGCCCATTTAGGTCTGTACACTTCTGTGCATTCATTCATGCTTGAGAAAGGGAAACAAAAGCATCAAGTATCTGTCTGACTGTTCAGTGTTGTGCATTTAGGACTTTCAAAGTACCAGCCTGAAGCTGTGCCTCCTTATGTCTCTAAGTACTCAGAATATGTAGTCCTATGCATAAAGATCAGTGTTTGTAGCTGATCAGTTTTCCTAGAGCTAGTCAAATTAGTAGTCTCCTTTAGTTACCCAGACAGGAAATTACCCAGTTTCTGTCAATTTTTATCTCATATTCCACTAGTGTAATATGTATTTGAAAATAATTTATGCAAATAAATAAATATGTCTGTGCATTAATGATTTTGATTAGTCACGACTTACTAATATTTTTGAAACACTACAGGCATCTTAATCACATCCTACTATGTTCACCTCCTTACTGGATAATTAAAAATGCAAACAGAAGCCTAGTAAAGGACACAAAAAAATACATAAAACCTTGTGGTTTTGGTGTCAATTTTCAGACTAATCAGCACAACTAAGGACATTTCAAGCATTTTCAGAAAAATTAAAAAAAAAAGTCAGAAACTAAATTATTGTGATTAGAACATCTCAGAGTTCTGAATTCCCAATCCTGTAGGAAGTTTTGAGATAGCAAAAGTTTTGTTCTTATTTTGTAATGAAAAAATAAGTTACTTTTGGTGTTACCCTGGCCATCCTGAAAGATTAAAGAACAGTTTGGGAAGCCTGCAACATAAAGTAACAAGGTTAAGTGACCTGAAAGTCTGAGATGTGACTGAAGTTTTCTAGGCTTCCAGAATTCCTTCCACAAAGCCAAAAAGAACAGCTTCTGAAACCTTTGTTTGAATCAGTGTGATTGGGCACAACCCTCGGATAACTGGCTTTTAAAGCACTCAACAGCTTAGTGAAACTGAGCTATTTCTGCAAACATTTTGCTTTCAAGGAACAACATTTTTTCCCTTTAAAGAAAATTTATTGTATTGCAAAATATCCGATGAGCTCAACCAATAAGTGATGTTGATCCACAAATAACTGCAGAGTTATTACTTCATGTTGACTTGCATACATAGTGAATGTCTATGTAATGAAATATTCTAGGTTTTAATATGCATCTGTAATGAAATTTGATTGATTTCTATGTGTTCTCCAGAATTTCTGCTACAAATTTCAAACTGCATTCTGTTTTTTGAAAGCAGAAGCATCATATTTTCTCAAGAAAAAGAGGCTGCCCTTTACAAAAGCTCCATTCTCACTTCTTGAGATAAGAATGTGCTGTTTAATTATTTAAAAAGTGAAATCTAATGGACTTCATATAATGTGGGTTCTTATAATTTCCCAGAGCATCCTTCTCTGTTTACCTGTGTGTGTGCTTCCTCTCTGTCCTCATAAATCAAGTCTCATAACCAATTGCAGGAACACCTGGGGAACAGAATGCAATGTTGTAAAGAAATCTTTTTGTACTGGGACATCATTCACTTCAATTTAAAAAATAAATACATGAACGAGAAGCACAGCAGTATAATCAGGTTCTTTTTCCTATTACAATAAGCTTCACTAAAGACCTCACATTTTTGACTATTGCCCTTTATCTTGTCATCTGTATTTCTTGGGATTGTTTTGCTTAAATGGAATAGAGAATGTTTAACTTTGTAATACAAAACACAGCTGAAATCATTGACACTTCAATCAGTCTTCATTGTGTTGAAATGTGGTAGGATATCCCTTACTTAGACTGTAGTGACACTACAGTGGAATTGATTTTGATGTAAAAAGAAATAGCAATTGTATGCAAATATATAAATCTCAGTGCAGACAAAGGAAAAATTACAAACAAATTTGCTGTTGGCAGAAATTTGTTGGTTTGGTTTGTTGTTTTTTTTTTTAATTTTCAAGTGTAATAAAATAGAGTAGGTGAAAGTAAACAAAGAAAAAAGCAAGATAAACTAATCATGTCACCTCCTGGCTGAAGTCTTCAAAGTCCCGCTGTTCAGAGGCAGTGCACACTGAGATCAGTTACCTGAAAAATGTGAATGCTGCAGCAGAGCTTCTGTTGAGAAAAGCTCTCTAAATATTTAGAAAACATATTTAATTCTAAATGTTCTGGATCCAAATGATACACAATTGAGTGCAGATCTATGATGTGAAAGCAGTATGCTGGCTTCCATCCAGAAATGATCTTAATGTTCAAATCACAACATTGTCTAAAATGTGTGTTATAGAAGTAAGTAGCAGATGACATTAAAGTACTCCACAAATGTATATGATCAAATAATTTCAGAGGAAGCCTGAAAACATTTGCACTTAAAAAAAACGCTAAATTAGCAGCATCATAGAAAAATAAACAATTAAAGTAGAAAGGAAAATGTTAATATAGTCCCAGTCAAAAAATGGCAAAACTCAAATAGTACAAACAGAGATGGCTCACCAAGGAGCTCAGTGGATTACTCTTGGATTACTTTTAAATCTATGTTCAAATCCTAGTTTTAACTACAACTGAAATAAGCCTGATGACCTCTAAATTTTTCTGCAGTGGAAAGTAATCCACATGATAAAGACCTCATGCATCAGAAGACATTCTCTGTGTTCCTAGGTGACTTACAGCAGGCATGGTCTGCATCCATACGCTGGATCCTCCATCTGTCTTTTGACATACAATCTTATCTCAGTAGATAACACAGACCTGTCCATTTAGTCTTATTTATAGTACATCTATGGGAAAAAAAACCCCAAAAACATAGGAACTGAAAAAAACTATTCATACAGTCTGGATGGTAGTAGAATGTCTGTGAGGATGATTAAAAGAGGTGATCCAAGGTGCAATATTTATATGCATCATGTCACAACAGATGCTGTGTCAGTGAAGCACTGCACAAATATGTACCCACACATATCCATACACTTAGGGTCTTAAGACAATTAGTGCAATTGTTGAGTAAAAACCTCTCCCTGTTAAATGCAAGGGGCAGAGTTTCTGCAAATCCTGTAGCGTATCAGACATGAAGGACACAGGACAGCTGGTGGGGTGAGGTTGACTTGGTGGCTTACACTGTACATTCCCTGCACACCACTTCTGGCCTGAGTGGACCTTTCCCTGCTCCCTGGAATCCATGTGTAGGATGACACAAGTGCTCAAGGCACTTCATAAGACTTCATTATGATAGGTGTTCTGCAAATACAGAGGAAAAAAAGCTAGTTTTTAATGAAAGGAGCTGCACAGAGGGAGTGACAGAGTGGACATAATAATGCTAACAGACTTCTTATTCCCTCAAGCAGACTATTGAGTGCCTGCAAGGTGAACTTCACAAATTATACTCTCTGTATTAAACCTTCTTAGTCTACGTTAGGCCAGAAAGGGAAAATAAGGAAAGAAAAATCAAAGAAGATTATCACTCAAAGTTAGAGCATTATCTGCAGTAACCCAGAGCAAGGTCCACACAGACCTGCCCTTTGTGCATCAGGAGCTGTATGTACCTGCAAAAGAGAAGAGGGAGAACTTGACAAGTAAGCATGACACTCTCTGAGCATTGTACCACCCTCCAACTGTACTCAGCTCAGGGGATTTCCTGACCCTGACACAGTTTGCCTAGTAACTCTCAGAAGATCAGCTCTCCAGTGGTTTATCTCATCTGTGTTCTTGGAACTGCATCAGATTTTGCTTTCACGGGCTTGTTTGCATCCTTGTTAGTGTGGCTGTTGTTAAGTTTTGATTTTCAGCTGTGACTGTTTCCTTTGATTTTTCTTCTCCTGACAATTTTTTGTGGCATAGCATAGGCTAGAAGCTGTAATATGTAAAGCATAATTAAACAGAAAGCTTACATGTTCTGACAGAGTGGTAGAAATACTGAACTCTTCTTAACAGTTATAAGAAGCCAAGAGATACAAAATAAGGTAACCTCAGCTTAGTTTGACTTAATATTAGATAGAGTCTGTTCAGAGCAGTGTAATAAACTAAGAACAACTGCTTTTCATGTCATTATTAATGTGGTTTTCAGATGTGACTGGCTCATAAAAAAAAAAAAAGATTCTGCTCTAAGGTGCTGTTCATTCAGCATTGAGCTCATGCCCTGATTGCACATGAGCTTTCATGCTTATCAGCTTTCCTATCCCCAGTTACAATGAGAGCCTGACTCCTTTGCATTAATATCTGAAACTTGAACAATATTTATTTATAAGTGCTCACCCAACTGTCAGTGTTTCTTAGCATCTTAAAGGTTATAGAATTGCAGTGTGAAGAAACTTTTCTGTTACTTAGAAAAATTATGCAAGACACATCATTCTTTTTCATTTTTGTGCTACATTATTTTTTACTTAATATGCTTCATATAATTGAGTCAATAATTACACAGCTGTTATTTCCTGTAAAGTTGCTTTCAAGCTGTACTTTGTTTGTCTGCCTGTTTCCTTGAACTCCTTTAGGTTCCCAAATCATGCCAAGGGTCAATATTTTGCCTCCTTCTGATCAGCAGGTTTTATCTTCAGCATTTAGTCTGAGCTCCTAAAGGCCTCCCTTAACAGCTCTCCTTTCAAATCATTGTGTAGATGCCTGACAAAACCAAGGGACTCCATGGTTTTAAAATGAAGCTGGTTCTTAATACAACTATTTGCAGCTGCTGTTCCCACTCCTCCCATTTCACAGAGGCAGACTTGCTGTTGTCTTCTCTGAGCGTTTCACACCTGCCTCCCCTCCTCTCTCCATCCCTAGTCAGCATATCCCCTGTACATCCCTTGTGGTCTTGGCATGTCATCAGCTCATGTGCAAGTGAAAATTAACAAGCTGTGTGTCAAAAGAAGACTCATGGTTCTATGTCAATTTTATTTGGTTATTTGCTTTCTTATTCTTTGAGAGGAAAAGGGAGTCAGAATTACCCTAGCTAGGAATGTGAGGTTAAAAAAGTGCTTGTTTTTCAGAGGGACATAGCTATTCCCGTACAAGTTCATGGCTTTCCCATTGCCCTAGAAGCACTCTGGCAACTCCTTCTGATCACGCCCCTCATTCCATATCTCCATATTTTAAGCCTCTCAGCATGCATCATGTGTGAATTACCAATCTATCAGCAGAAGTTCACAAAAGGGACAGTGCTATTAGCATAAAATTGTCTCTTTCTCCCCTTTTGTGAGAAACAGTTAGCTAGATCGTATTCTATAGCCCTATCAGCACAGCATGCATACCATGTAAGTAAGCTATACCATTTCTTCAGTGAAATTTTAGACCTTGCTGAAGAGGACTTAATAGAAGATGGAGATAAATGGTTCTTATAAATCAGTAAGACTCACAATATAAAAAAATCACATTTAAGTTGTCTGTTGGGGGGAAAAGAAGAGTCAACATTGACAACGTATTCATCTTAATGAGGACAAATATTTATACCAAACAAAATTAACATATCAGAAAATGCAAGAGGCATATAATTAACAAAAGGCAAGGGAATTGGCATAACACTGATAAATTCTTCATTAATAAAATAACTGCTATAAGATATCAAAATGAGTATATTTTATTCATAAATTGTGTAGAATTTAACACACTAATTAAAGACATAGGCTCCATAGCTATTTACATAGCAATTAAATGCACAATACCATTGACCCAGCCAAATTAATGTTGGCCCCAACTTAAAAGTAGACTGTATAAATAAATAATTCACACCATCACTAGACTCTTTGCTTAAGCAAACAGTTCAGTGTAGAAAATTCTGGGAATTATGAATGACTTTGATGTGCATAAAAAAAAAACAAAACAAAACCAACAAACACCACAACAAAATAAAATGCAAACTAAACCACTCAAATGTTTTATTAGAGACTCAGATTCCAAGCTAAATGCTATCAACAGTGATGGGAAGAACACAAGCACAGCAGGTGATAACAGTTCAGTCATTGTTTTAAAACAACTAAATCTGCTTTACAGATTCTTAGGCAACAGAAGGCCTGCTCTTACAGTCCTACATGAAAGTCTTCCAGCTCCCCCAGGTAGTATCTTTGGTTTTGACCAGGCCACATAAGAGCTAGCAGGTTTGTGACTTACCCTAATGTTTGTTCTTAGGAGGAAAGAGGAAAATCCCAGGCAGTATGCAAAGAACAACATCAAGAGAGAGCAGAGTAGGTACATTTACAAATGACCATTTCATGATTTGTGTTGATGTGGTGGTGTGGGGATCTCCCCTCTTTCTAGGATTTGACTGTCAACAAGGAATAGCAACATGTAATATAGCTATATAAATGTAGCTTCATCACAGCTTCCTTTAAAATAAAACTCTGCAAGGAAATAACTATACTGGCAGTGTTCCTGAAGTATCAGCCACTTGCTATTAGAGTTGGGTGCAAATTAGGGCACTGCTTCATCCTTGGCCAGGTTGGGAAAGTTGGGAATGATGTCAGCTGAGGTCTTGACACGGCTCACACACCCAAAGGTAGAGCTGCTGTATGCTGATGCTCTCAATCTACCTGTGCTTAATAAGAAATTCATGCAGAACCACCAGCATATGAACCAGGCAGCAACATAAATGCTGGGAAGTGTATAAACAGAAGTGCTCTGCCAAGCACAGGTCCCAGAGCCGAGGCAGGATGAGTTCAAGGTGAAATAGGAAAGGAGCAGTCTGAAGCAGTTCTTATGTTAAACCCCTTCTGGTTACCAGAGCCCACCTTCCTCCTTCCTGATGCCTGATGCAAACCATACCCCCCAGGTCCCTCAGGAAACAGGCTGCAAAAGAAGGGAGAGAATGAAAAGCATAAACCTGAATTAAAAATTAGCTTTAATACATGTTGTGGTCCACTTACATGGAAATGACTGATTTTTGTAACTATTAGGATTAAACATAGTCAGTGTAAAGCCTAGAAAACATTATCAGAACATCTCAGGCCTCAAAAAGGGTCTCAAATGGAAACTTAAACATCATGCAGATTATGTGCACAGAGGTGAATTTCACCACTGTATCTCTTCACTAGCTTATTTAAACAGTAAACAGACTGGACTGGAAAACAAGAGTGAGGCATCTACAATCTCCACAATACAAAAGAGCTGCAGAGGACTGTGAAGAAGATCCAATCTGCTTTGGGCGTGATGGTTGGGTTTTTTTCCCAGCAGTGTCCTGCATGAGGCACAGAATGTTGTTTTTTCACACCACACAGAGCAGACCACCAACATCTTATGTCTCAGTGTTACTAGAATGTAGCTTTTCTATTTTTTAATTACTTATAGGACTTAATAATGCAAAATGCATCTGAAATAATGATTCACACAAAATGCTGGATATAATTGTAAGTCCTTAAATTCCAGAAAGATATTGATAGGTTGGAAGATGCTCAGAGAAAAAGTAACATATGTGTTTAAGGCAATGGAAGGACTGATTTATGAAAGGGTATTACCAGAAATAAATATGAACATTATGTTGTAGCTTTGACCAACCCAGAATGAAATTGGAGGTGGATATGACAACAACGTATGGGTTTTTTGAAAGGTGCAAGTTCCATTTATGGAAAGGAATTTGTATGCAGGTCATCCAAAGGCTAGTATTGTGGGATGTAAATTGTGGGTAGAGGAATCAGGGAAAAAAGAAATCAAAATGATTAGTTAGCAGAGTTGCATCCCATGAGGAGTGACTGAATTATTTTAAACAAGTTTTTGCAGTACACTGGGGGCTGTACCATAGGGGAAAAGTCCTATATAATCAGGGAGACAGAGTTAATAATGTTTTCTCTCTCTAATTGCAGTGACTCATCACCCCAGCTTCATCCTTTCTGCTGTTGCAACTATCCTTTTTGTCTTTTGCTTTTTCAGGTCTTTGATGTTAAAAAAATACATCTTTTGGAGTCATCATCAACAATAAAAAAAGGGGGGATTTTATTATCACATACCACTCAGCTAATAGTTACCATGATTTTATATACCTTTCAGCAAATGACTTCATAGTTTCTACACATAAATGGCCTGTATGTGTGCCAGTTATCTGTCATACCAGTCCCTTAACAATGAAGAGTTATACCAAGATCTTGGGGGGGGAGTGCATGGAGCCAGATGCCTCTCTCCCTATCCAAGCTTTTCTTTGCAAGTTTGTCCAGTAGAATTTAGTTCAGCTTCTAGGCCCACATCAGTGAAATATGGAGTGTGCTTGGTCTAGATGCACAGCATCCTTCAGGACTGGCACTTCTAGTCGTACTTCAGTATAGAGAGGCATGTCACTAAATCACAATATATCAAGTCTGGTACTGAATTTATTCTGTAGTAAGGTCTTCCTGATACAAGTTATCTGGTTTTGTCTCCATCTGTCTTGGGTTTCAATATTTTATCTGCATGATGGAAAGCTCTCATTTTTTGGACAGAATTTCCAGAATAAGAAAATGATCTTGATATTGGCTCCTTCTCTTCTTTCAAGTCATTGCTGCATGCAATTTTTCTTGGAACAGACTTTCCCAGTATTGGATTCAAGCAAACATCATTTCAGCCAAGGTCATAATTTTGGACTGAACAAGGTAACAGATCTGTTTATGTGCAATTCCAAAAAAAGGTCTTACAAAGATAGCAGTTTCTGTTGAGTATTAGCAAACCCAGTTGCAACCTGATCTTGCAAGCTTTTATATGGCTTTGTCTGGCATTCTTGGTACAGGAAGGAATCTTTCACTTCACAGTTCCAGTTAAAATGAGGATCCAGTTCCTGAATGGACATTTGAGCACTCTTCCATGAGTAAACTATCAGTAACAATTTCAAATTCAATTCTTTATAGAAGCTTTATAAAACACTTTAGAACATAAATTAATACCATTTCCTCTATAGCCCCTTAAGAAATCCTCTCCTTGTCCTGGAGGGTAGATCAGTGGCATTTATCTTAACCATCACAAGTATTGTCTAAACTGTCCTTAAAGACCTCCAACAAAAGTAATCAGCAGACTTCTATTCTGTCACTTCAGTACCCTCAGTTTTATCAAGTTTTTCAATTACAGATAGCTTGGATCTTTCTGGCCATAGCTGCTTGTGTCGCTGCTTGTCTACCATACTGTGGAGAGTCAGCCAAACCCTGGCTTTCTGCCACAACCAGAACTCATTCAATCTGCTGCCAGAGATTGTGTTTTTCTCTATTTCTTCATTAACTCTGTTGGATTCTTTTCTACTGATTTCTACACTTCTTGAGGTATTCTGCCCAAAACTGGACAGAACTTCAAATGTTCAGCTGAAGCTTTACGGACTTGTGAATAGAGGTCTAAGTCTATGTCACTTATTCCTACTTACACCTTCTGATACAGCATTTTCCTTTTCCAAAACCAGCGTGAAATTACTGGCTTTTGTTGAGCTTATTATACAGATATTTTTGAGAATGAGTTTATTGGTATAGATGATTCCTGTCTATGTACTTTCCACTTGTCCTTGCTGAATTACAGTCTATTTTTATTAACCCAAGTTCTAGCACCCATCTAGATCATTCCTGATTTATTCTGTCTTCTGACACACTTGCAGATGCACTTAGTTTGTTCACCGACTCCAAATTTTAATAAGCAACCTCTTTTTTTTTTCTATCATCAAGGTCATTAATGAAAATATTATCACTGGATCATGGATAAACAGTTGTAAAACTCCAGAATCATCATGGAACTTCTCCACAAAACACTCATGTCTTTTCTTTCCAAATACAGCTTTCCAAACAGCTTTATAACTCCCCTGTAAGTGTTTCATCCATTCTGTACTCCCCTGGCTTGCTCATGTGGTCTTCCTGTGACACACCATCAAAAAAAACTTTGTAAAAATTGTTATATGATGTGTATACTTCTCCCTAATAACAAAGGGAAACTATGATATTATCTTCCTGAAATTAATTAGTTGTTTGATATAGTCTGTCTCTAACAAATCCTCACTGCCTGTTGGCTTTTTTTTTTTTTCCCCATGTATTTACAGCTAGGTTGTTGGCTTCTTTCTTCCACTAATCTGCGTTCCTCCCTTTTTATAATGATAGACACATTGTTTACCCTTCAACTGTCATCAACATATGATGTTTTCTGTGAATCATTCCTTCCTACAATCGTCTTTGTGAGCTCCTTTTATGTACTTTTTGTCAGATGTTGTAATTTATCGCATCTAGGCAAGCAGACACATTGTATGACTTGGATCATATTCCATGTTGAATCAATTTCTGCATTATTTTGAATAAGTAACCTTAATGGAGAAGGCGTCACAAAGCTGATTTGCCAGGAACATTCTGATTTTACTGATATTTTTAAACACTTGCTAAAACAGAAGCATTTTAAAAGAATGATCTTTTAAGCCACAAGCATAATACTTCAGATTATGCACAAGCATAGCTAAGACTCTTTTAGTATTCTGATATACCTTGGTTCTTTCAGTGTCTGAAACAAAGGCAGCAATGATTGCTTCCAGGAAAACACAGAAGTTGTGTTAAAAAAACAAACCAACCAACCAAACAAAACCATCCTGCAACATTTTTCTTCAAATATTCCATTAATTTCTAGGGAGGAAAATAAAAAGGCCAGTAAATTGTGATAAAGCACTGCTCTTTTGACAATGGAAGTTGTAATTTCACCCCCAATGTTACTTTTATTGTTTGAAAACTTGGTCTTGGCCACTTTCCAAATATTTATAGCCCTCATATAATGTCTCTTTATAAGTGCTCTCAAGCAAATAGCCAGTCCTGCAAGCTCTTGCACATGTGCTGAACTCTGCTTTGTGAGGCAGTTAAGCATGGGAGTGTTAGCAACAGCAGAACCCCAGCGTAACTGGACTGTGACTTAAATCACCTGCTGGAAGTTTCACAGACATACATAGATATCTGTGCAGGACTGGAATCTTTACAACGCAAGAAGAAAGGGACACAATGCAAGGCAGTGTGGAAGAAGTCCAGCATAAAGCTGGGAGTCTGGACAGAGTGATTTTGAAATCTAGTTCATGCAATCCCTAACTACATTGTTGTGTCTTTTCTTTTTTTAATGTTCTAAAGTAAGCTTGCCCTCCTAGCTTCACGAGGCGCTCAGAAAACAGCAACCTCCAGTTCTTATAAGCCACTGAGGATTTTGAAAGTGTCATTTAGAATAGTCATATCTGTGAAACTGAGAAAAAGAATAAGTAAATTAAATGCATTTGTCTTTCTTATACTACTGTGGCATTTCAGAATTGAAATGTTTTCAGCAGTCTTCATAGCTGAAAAACAGGAGAACAAACAGTGATGATTTGCTTCCTAATGGTATGGGAAGGATTCAAGAGCTAGTTGGCTCAGCTCTATGGGCTTGAGAAAAGTGAGATGGCTACCTGCCCCTCTGCCCTCCCTGCCTTGGAGATTTCAGTGGTGAAGCCACTGGTGTATTCACTGAAACATCAGGTACACATGGCTAACTGTGACACTGTTGTTTGAGAGGATGTCATCTTTCCTGGCATACACATTGCGCAGTTCACCATCCCATTAACCTTGTCATGGCTGCTGGCTGTGCTCACATCCATTGAGCCATACTGTTAACCACTTTACCCAACCAGCTTGTGTCCTTTCCTGGGAGGTAGCACAGCTTGGCCCAGACTGTTGTGTGAAGGGTGGACATCTCACCGTCTTTTGGCCAGTGGATGTCTAAGCAACTGGGCATAATTCAGTGGTTTATTTTGGGGCTCCCCAGCTCAGTGGTAGCTGAGACTACAGCATAGCAGCTTTGGACCTCATGTTTCTGCTCCTATACACACACCTTCTCTGTATTGCTATATGTAATCACATGTGACCTACCCTCCTCTTTGTCTGCTGTAACTTATCCCCGTGCCCCCTACCCTACAGCTTTGTGTCCTTTTGATGCAGTCCTCTCCCCCTACCTCCTTGTAGCCTTCCTCCCAGCATCTTCTGCCTTCTCTTCATGGGCTGCCTTGTCTGATGACATGGGCATGTAAAGCACCCCAGCTGCAGATGAGAAGCAGGGCAGGTATCCTCAGCTACCTAGGCTAAGCGGGAGAGCCTCTGAGTCAGCCTGAGCTATACCTTCTCTTGACTACCTGTCAGCCTGTGAGACAGGCTGCCACTCACCTGCTAGCACACCATCACCAGACCAGATGTTCAATTTCACCTGAGTTGTGGTGTAAGCCTTATTTTTGTGTCTATTTTTCAAGTGCTTCCTCATCTCACTCTGTGAATTTTATACTTCAGCTTCAATTTTAACCCTTAATCTACTGGTGACTATTCTGTGAAAACAGAACTAATTCTGTTCAGTGATTTTACTTTTCAGTTCAGTACTTCTAACTAACAGAACTTTCTGAAGTT